>CATKRY010000029.1:0-217043 GCA_949775005.1 Orthosia gothica
ATTGTAAGGCTTTATTTATATTGTGATTTTCCCTATGATAAGCACTTCTGTACCTTATCTGTGATCTGCAGCACTTTTTGCATATTTTACTGTGATCAACAGCACTTTTATTTTATTTTATTTGAAACCTTGTATATTTAGCACTTTTGTCTTTTGACCTCACACTAAATAAATAAAGTTGCCTTTTAAGTATTTAAACAAAGTGGGAGTCCCACCCACTGTATACAAGATGACGTATGCAAGAAGAACCCTGGTATGAAGAATGAAAGTACGAGAAGCATGAAAGAGGAATAGAATAAAAGAATTTGCACAGAATAGGCGCCAACTTTGTTGAGCGGGATTAGTATTATAAAAAAAAAAAAAAAAAAAAAAAAACCCTACCCGACCCTACACTACCCTACCCTACCCTACCCTACCCTACACTACCCTACCCTACTCTACCCTACCCTACCCTACACTACCCTACCCTAACCTACCCGACCCTACACTACCCTACGCTACCCTACACTACCCTACGCTACCCTACACTACCCTACCCTACACTACCCTACCCTACCCGACCCTACACTACCCTACACTACCCTACCCTACACTACCCTACCCTACACTACACTACCCTACACTACACTACACTACCCTACACTACCCTACACTACCCTACACTACCCTACCCTACCCTACCCTACCCTACCCTACCCTATGTCCTTCTCCTGGTTCTAAGCTACCTCCCTGCCAATTTTCAGCTAAATCGATTCAGCCGTTCTTGAGTTATAAGTGAAGTAACTAACACGACTTTCTTTTATATATATAGATGTGCACAGTTCAATACAATTCAATACTGAGTTCTTTCGACTAGAACCAGCCTATTTATACGTTTAAACAAATGACAAGACGTCACACAGCAACAACATCCGGTGACATTCGTTTATCAATTAATTATAGATTTAGGTTTGTAAAAATACAGTAATTGTGTACATTATTTGTTTAGTAATTAATAATACTTTTTACAAATATTTTGAACGAATATAGTTACCAATTATTTTATTGAAATAAACTAACAGTCGGTGAATCTACCTTCCATTTTTGACTTTAAAATATTACTCAAATAAAAACAAATCTTTACAATAACAATACATAATTCGTGTTTCCGTTATGTCATCTGCCTTTTTGACGTTTTGATTTCGTCTCTGCTGCTAGTTTCATTTACCAGCGCTATCATTTATAAAACAACATTATTTGCATTGTTGAATTACTAATCTTTTCCTGTATGGAGGCTGTTTTGCAATTTTCCTTCTTCTTATGGTATTTATTTCCGCCCAAAGATGCGTTAAAATTAGTGTTGAAATATGGAACTTTCGACGCTCATAACTTTCAGATAGATTTTTTTTTTACATTTTTGTTTCCATACAGGACTAGATGAAAGAAAAATGATGAGACAAATTGATATCATTTTTTATTTTGAACGTACATCGTCAAACAGTGGAGTAATCTCTAGACTACGTTTCTATGTAAGAATTTTCGACTAGTGTAACCTTAAGGTGGCCGGCCTACTGTCACTTAAGTTTAACAATTCTCTGGGCTACTACTACTAGAGATAAACGACGATCTCTCCATTTCTGATACAAGATATAACACAAGAAAACTCCGAGAATAGCTCTCTGCACAGCCCGTTCCAATTTACTCACTGGTTTTGAACCCTCTAATGTTTGAATCGTTTGGTACCTCCCTAAACAATCTAAAGAGAGAACTGATCGGTTAGTTTTACTCAAATTCACATGAATAAATTTAAAATGGAGTTCTCACAGAACTACAGTGATATAGCCCTAATGTCTATCTCCTCTCGTTCAGTCCATCCAAAGGTTGTCTGTAAGAGATTGCCCTGTGCGATAAGACCGCCCATTGTACACTTATCTTTGTAAATGTTTTGTCCTGTAATTTTTAAGTGGTGTACAATAAAGTATATAATAAATAAATAAATAAATACAGTGTATAAAAGAGTGCTGATCTGCTTTTCCAAACAGAGCAGCAGCAAAAATGCTATATAAGGAGTGATATATAAGGGCATAACTCTAGTACATGTTTTGTAACAGCATTAGTTTAGCAACTCTCTTTATAAAAGCATGATAAAGTGTTTTTTGCTAATATTGTGAATCAATCTTATAATTTTATCTTATAAACGTTTATGTAACTAATTTAAATGACCCTTTTAAAGCAATGGACATATAAAAGCATATTATATGTCTATTCAGACATATAATATTTTAGCCATGTAGTCGCTTTGGCGTCATACTATTTGTATATTTAATATGGCTATTATACAGCTATACCCATATAAAGACTATCAGAATGCACCTTTAAAGCTAATGCAATATGGTAAGTTACATGGCTTCTATAACTATTAAAGTCTTGAGGAAACATGTAGGTAACTGCTACAAGAATTCTTATATTTAAACTTGACTTTGAACCTACGATGGAAGTAAATGCTATGGGTTCTGTAGAATTAATTTCACAAAACATTGACCAAGACACTTTCGTGGATTTTTTTCTAAATGATTGCCTTATTCAAGGTGATAATGAATCATCTGATAAGCGTGACAGTGACATAAAGACGGGTTCAGAGAACATATATAGTCAATGATGATATATTAAATTATTTATTCTCTTATTATAAAATGTGTGATTTGCCACGGCCATAATCACTTCAGTACACAATTCGTGGCAATCATCTTCGTCAAGAAACTATCTAATGAATTGAATATAGTGAACATTCAATTCATTAGATATTTTCTCGGGTTTTGTAAAATAAAAGTCGGTAAAAAGAAGTACAGAGTAGTAATATATATTTTTTCATAAAAACTTTTTTATGTCGGTTGCATTTTTTGTAATAAAAAAATATGTTTTACTTTTTAGTTGTGGTACAAAACTTGAATATAACAATGAGAGTGTACCAGAATGAATACTACACATCTGCGTACCTCTTTAGAGCGTACCTGCGTGATCTTATGTTATGAAATGGCTTAAAAAATAAAATGACATGCGATTGCAGCAATCCCGAGAGATTTGCCGTTGTTTATTGAAGAGTTCTGTTGTATATAACATCTCCAAAGTGCTTCATCAGATCTTCACCAAACTTAAACGGGACTACATGAGAAACACCAGCTTTCAAATAAAAAAGAATCAAGATCGGTTCACCAATTAGAAAGTTTTGAGGTGACACATAAAAATACAGTCGAATTGAGAACCTCCTCCTTTTTGAAGTTGGTTAAAAATAATGCCGATTGAACCCTAAAATCTTTCAATATGGTTGAGCATATTAGCACTACCCTGCTACAATAAGAGTAAATGACTTATAAATGATTTCTAAAAGCATTTGATTTGCTAATTATTCTCATAGTGGTAATTCACAAGGTCTCTCAAAATTAAAATCATTTTTTAAATAATGAAAACATAAATTTTAAGAGGCGCATTAAAAATATGTTATAAAACTTATCCACAATTCTCACAAAACTGCTTTCCCAAATAACCTTGCAGTATAATAAACGAAAAAAGAACGATTTGGTAAATGTCTAGTAAGGCAGCCATTTATTATCTATTTTATTTATAAATGATGGAGGTGTTTGATATAATCATGAAGTAATTTACTCATATTCGTATTACATTTTACTACTACACGAGAAATTGGCCTTATAGCCGATATGTTTTAGCATTTATAAGGGTAATTTGTTACATAAAAGAAAATTTCTTGTCTATTTGCAGCTAATCAGCTTATTTTATGGTAACTATATAACCTCTATAAGGTTTTAGCCCTTATAATTTGTGCCCAAACCCACTCTTATAAGTACTAATATGGCCTTTATAAAACATTTTTTATTGGCTTTAATAACGTTTATAAAGCAACTTTTTGCTAGTTGGTAGACCAACCCATATTTTAATCAAAGTTCATAGTTTTAGTCAAAGTTTGAGGTCTTAAGTAACATTCAGTGCCGCTGGCACCCCAAACTGGCGTACTAAATACATATAATTACAATACAAATTAAAACTTTAATATTTGTATTAAAATTAGGTACTTATCATTAAAATGTTCGGTAAAATAAAATTAGTGAGATTACTGTACTTATTCACCAGCAAGTCAGCAAAGTATCACTTCTTAGGGACAGATGTAAAGTAGTTACAGCGGATCTCTATGTCTCTGAAGTTGAGCAAGCATTGCGCAAGAAACAGTTTGTCATCGAGTATACTGCATAGAGTAAGCGAGATAGGACGATGCGACAAACGTAAGCGAGTGGAAGAGACAGTTATACAATGCTATCTTCACCTTCAACATTTACACAATTTTTTTTTTATTAAAAATAACAAAAAACCCAACTGCTTAAAAAGCCAACTAAAAAGACGTAAACAAGAAAAAAATCATGCTGTGCAGTCGGAGGATACATATGCGCGAGCTGGATGACCAAAACCAGATGTATCCTCCGACTGCACAGCATGATTTTCTTCTAGTTTACGTCTTTTTAGTTTGCTTTTTAAGCAGTGGGGTTTTTTATTATTTAAAAAAAAAACAAATATTACAACGTTTTAGTTATTTTTTTTTTAGAAATATTTACATTTAAACATATAATTATTATATATTTTTGTAATCACCTCTTGCTTCTTGCATTCACCCTTCATTTTGATACCCCACACGATGGGTTTGGCAGAAAAAAAAAATTGGCCCACAATATGGCGCCCAAAATCCTCCATTTTTCTATTTTGCAATTTTACGTGACACTCGCAAGGTTAAGACAAATCGATTGACGTAAGAATCATCAAAATCGGCCAACGCGTTTGGTCTCTAGAACGCCTTATAGGAAAAAACATACATACATACATAGACTGATAAACACATTACCCTCCTTCGGCTGTCGGTTAAAAATAGTATATATTTTTTATTATATATATATTATTCAGTCAGGTTTTTGGGTAATCCAGACCATGGACATCGGCGACACTGACGACTAGTCGTAGTTGGTACGGCCAAACCAGCGGACAGGGACAACCCTACACACCTCCGGTTTTGGTCCGGAGCTGACCATGTCCGATGGGAAAACAAGCGGACCGAGAGGGACTCAATTAATAATAATAATGTCCGGCGGACCACTCTACACACGCTCGGATATGGTCCGGCTGGACTAACTCCGCCCACAAATCCGTGGTCCGGCCGGACCAAATCCGAACGTGTGTAAGCACTATTATATTTATTCCCCTTTTATAATAATACCCATAATTACTGTAATGTAATGCATGCTGTCCTAAGTTTGAAACATACTTATGTGTCGTGGCATGGCGCCATGACGCATTTGGTTGACTGCAAGCCTCGTTGCGTTATGAGGTAGGTACCTTTATAACCATTTATAGTTCTCGCAAACTTCTTGGCCGCCCTGAAGTTGGCTACATCGGCTGCGCAGTAGTAAATCGCATACAAAATAGCACCGTTTCGTGCCTCGCGCATCTGTATAGCCAATTTCAGGGTGGCCCAGAATTTTGGCGTGAACTATATTATCAAGTATTTTTACCGTAATTATAATGAACTGTCAGGATTTTTAAGCGACAGCGACATAGTAACCCTTAGAGCATTTAACTTATGTAACCGTATTTTTACGATTTTCAACGTTTCAGTCTGAAGAAATCATTAATTTATTAAAAATAACTACCTAACACTTAAATAAAAATAAAATAAAACTACGAATAAAAGGGCGGGGGTCATAGGGCGTCATAAAATTCGTCCACATCGCTGTCAACGTGAAAAGTGCCCAGAACGCTGGCAGCATTGCCACGTTGGATGGCAATGCTGATTCTCTGGCCAAGGAAAAGCCCAGCCCTCTGGTCACGTGAAGAGTCGACTAACCGTTTGCTTATGTCTCGAAATACTCGAAGAGCACTCGGACCCCATGGACCTAATGTTTCAACCCCAAACGGCTCAAATATATAACTTCCAATAAGGTTGTTGTATTTGCGCTGTTTGAGGTTTTCTGCACCAGCAGCAGCTGCCGCAGCACAGCCCGCCGTGCTAAGAAGATGGGATGGCGCAAGGGTGTCGACACATGTTGCATCCCACACCAAAGGCCTACCCACCTTCCAAGGCATTATGGTCATCCCGTCTGGTCTCTTCCCATCGTCGCGCGCCAAGCCATTGGGTTCTAAAACAGCTGGCACCCCGGCGGTGACAAGAGCCCGACGTATGATGTCATTAATGCTGGCGTGCCGTGCTAACCGACCAGCGCTTCTACTGCAGGATAGGCCATGGTGTCCGAGGCGGTCGACTGCTTCACCACATTGACAACGATGTGGAGCTCCGCTGGGAGCACCCAAACGCAGACATGTAGCGATCCGGAAGGTGTTGTCACTCAACATAGTACCTATGTTGGGTGACGGTAGTCCCTGTAGCCAGAGGCCCGACTCCCATTCTCCCACAGCGGGCACGCTCAGCAGTATTGGTGGACGTATCTATAAGTTTCTTCCGTACCAACCTGCAGAGCGGCTCATCCCACTGTCTCTGGGAAAAAGGGCTGTCGGGCAACGCTGTATTCGGGCAAGCCACTTTCCAGGCATTCACTGCATCAGTCGAGAACGGCACTTCACAGTTAACCAGTGATGGCAACAAGATTTTGCTGGTTAACTTTTCAGTGCTGTGGACCGAAGACAGGAATGCCGGGTAGGCTTAAACTAGAAATTTTGCGGATGCCGAGCCCACCGAAGCGAATGGGTAGAGTGGCTTGCAGCCACGCTCGGTCATCCAGGGCCACATTTAGTATAGATGATAGCGTGCAACGAATAATCTGGTCAATTTTGTCCAAGAGAATTTGTGAATGCTTCCATAATGGCGAAGCGCGAAGAAAGTACATGAAATTTGGACCAAAACAACAATAACGAATGAGGGTTATAGCCGAATGTACATTAATTTTAGAGAGTCTGTCCGAAATATCGTTGAAATGTATAAGTTAAAATCTTGGCGTCAATGAATGGAGAAAAAAAAAACTATCTTCCAAAATTGGGGAACCTAGGAGGTGCAGTGAACTTCTATCTGTAATTTTGATCTCAGGTGCTATAGTGTTGAATTTTTGAAGGGTCAATTGTCCGTCCGTATTGTCACAGATGAAAATTTAATTAGGTAGTTATTTTTAATTAAGTATTTGAAATGATGTATTAAGTTAGTTAAAAATTGAATTATAAACACCAATTAATTTATTTACTGTTATTAGTAATTTATTATGTTTAGTTCCTAACTTTTCCGCTTGCTAGCTACTGGGCAGTCAAAAATCTGTTATTTTAGTTGTAAGCATGACTCTTGAGTTGACCTTGCTCGATACCGAAGAAAAAACAACTGGTATCAAAGACCTTATATACCTACTATAGATAAAAAAATCCTTTCCGAACTTCCGCCTGACTTCGGTTTCGGACTTCCGTATTTATTGACTTGACGTTGACGTTTGACGTAACGTGATAATCGAATACTAGGTCTTTGTGTCATTTGTGTACGTACGAAAAATCAATTATTATTTGTACACTGTGCAGCGTATCGGAGCAGGCGTTACTAAGGAAAAAATATCAAACGAACTAAAAAGCCGTTAGAGCTGAAAGCAACAGTGATAAAGCTAGTATTTCATACAAGGTTACTACATTATAAATACGCACAATGGCACTAGCCCTTGAAAGCACAAAAATCTTAGAATTTTTGGAACTCGTCGGTCGTCTGAAGGTAATTATGAGTTTCTATGTTTTAGCAATAGCTATTTTTCTCTGGAACTTATCGATTTCTTCTAGATATAATCAAGCTACTGCCTGCTTTTCTTTCATCCTGAAAAATCTTTTGTATAGCTCATTTAATTTTACGTGATTTCTAATATATTTTACTATAAAAATAAGCAAAAACAAGTAAAACAATAGATACAAAATCCTTGTTTTCTTTAAATAATAAAACTCGACTACTTTTAAACAATTCAATCTCCTCTAAGATTAAATTTTTTTCTGCTAATTTGGCAGCATGTGAAGAGAACTGGATGGGTGATCTGTGATATTAATGAGTGTGAATCTATTGCTGGCCACATGTACCGCATGGGACTGATGACCTTCTTGCTCACTGATGAGAACAATCCTACCAATCTGGATAGGTTTAGGTGTCTCCAAATAGGTATGTAAATACTATCCTTTGTCATTATTTAGTTATACTTTTGAAGTAAGAGTATATATCCCAGCTGAGTAATACCATTTTTCGCTTTTGTTGTGTTCCAATGGGAATCTAATATGTATAACTGAAATGCTTTGTCTTATAAGTAAATTTTCTGATTGGAGTATACACATTTTTAGAAACAGTATGAAATCTGCAGTCTGTTTCACGGATATTCATAATTATTACCAATATAAATTTAACTAATGTTGTTTTTTTTCCTAATCTCTTTTTAATAATTTTCAGCCCTTGTCCATGACTTAGCAGAGTGTATAGTTGGAGACCTGACACCACACTGTGGAGTCTCTCCCGAAGAGAAGCACCGGCGAGAAGATGAGGCTATGCAGAAAATTGCAGAACTCACAGGCATCGCTGGCGACAGAATGTACAACTTGTACAAAGTGAGTATCATCTAATAGTAAATATTGTGCTTGATACTTTCTTTTGTTGTTCTTTCTATCCAATAGCAGGGTAAAGGAAAATGGTTGTAATAATTGTCCGGTTTTGTTGTGGTTTTTTTGTATGGGTAACCAGGGTAGCAGTTCTGTCAACAAAACTGTTCAGAAGGGTCCCATAACAACTAATATAAGGAAACTATACATACATTTTATTTTTGAATAATTTTGTTATTCATTACATTATAATATTATCAATACCAATATTATAAAGAGGAAAGATTTTTTTGTTTGTTTGTTTGTAACGAATAGGCTCCGAAACTACTGGACCGATTTTATAAATTCTTTCACCTATGGATAGCTACATTATTCCACAGTAACATAAGCTATTATTTTGACGGGAGCGAAGCCGCAGGGGTTAGCTAGTTTTAAATAACTTTGTAATCCAGTCTAGTATCATGTCAAAACAAGTGCATTATTGCATTTGCAGAATGGATATTTTGTTAAGATAAGATAGTCAATACCCTGTATTTGTAATCTTAATGGCCCTGTAATGATAACTGCAACAATTTATGGAAACTCCGTAATCTTGGACCTCTGTCTGTCGGGACAGGAACAGGGTCTTCATCAACAATTAGTTGCTTTTGGTGTTCTAGAAATGAAGCTTGAGATCTGACACCAGTCTAGCCAAGGGGCACCGACCGTGTTACTGTACTGGGTTGTGGAGGTCAGATAGGCAGTCGTTGAATGTAAAACACTGGTAGGTACTTAGCTGAATCCGGTTAGACTGGAAGCCGACCCCAACATAGTTGGGAAAAGGCTAGGCAGATTGATTGGTGTTCTAGAGATGATTTTTCTAAATCTTGCGAGTGTTACTGGCTACATTAAAATTGAAAAAAAAGAAAAAGGTGGATTTTGGGCGCCATATTGTGGGAGACCATCTTTTTTTTCTTCCTACCACGTCTTAAAGGGCATCAAGAGGTTTTCTTCTTGTTTACGTCTTTTTAGTTCGCTTCTGAAGCAGTTAAGTTTTTGATTTTTTAAATTAACTTTTTTTATTAAATCATTTCCTGCTAAGCCACACAATGAGGAAAATATCATGCTAGCAAAGGTACTATTTCTCTCCTGTCAACTATCTATCTACCTACAACTGCCTACCTACCCTACAAACAAACAAAGTCTTCAGCTTTATAATATTAGTAAAGAATTATGATAAACCCTAAGTAGCAACTAATTCCATATTAACATAATTATAGCCTAAATTTGAGATTAACAAGTAATCTTTCACTTTCCAGGAATATGAGAACCAGAGTTCCCCCGAGGCTAAGTTTGCCAAAGACTTGGACCGCTACGATATGATACTGCAGGCATTTGAATATGAGAAACGTGAAAATACGCCACAAAAGCTGCAGGAATTCTTCACTGCTACTGAAGGGAAATTTAACCACCCTTTCATCAAGGATTTGGTCACAGAACTTTATAGGCAAAGAGAGGAGTTTGAAAAAAAATGTCTAACAAATGGTCATGCATAATATTAGAAAATTTTCTCTTCCATGCTACTCATTCGTTGTAATGTTAAAAATTACTAGCATCGTTACCTAGCTAAGCTAGTTAGTATTATATTTGATTGCACAGAGAGAGTGAAAGAAACTATTTATAACAGTGTACTAGGTACTGCAGCTAGCCACTACAAATACATACACAAGTGATTCTTAATGATCAAAACAAATACATAAAAAAATTGTGTTTGATTTTGATGATTCATCGAAGACCATTACTAGCTTCCGCAGTACAAATTAAAAAAGTTAAATAATGCTGCTGACAAATAGATATTAAATACTTTTTGTTTGTTTACTTATAAGGAATGCTGTAAACCCTATTTTGAGATATGCTAATCTAGTATAATTAATAGAGACCTGGCAGGGTTTTTGAGCTAACATTTAGGGCATAGTTTATAGCTGAGTAGGTGCAGCTTGCTGAGAGAATACTGTAAATATATAGGATAGTATAGATGGGCCCCTTTTCCGCATTTAGACCCTCATTTGGTACATTGTGCATGCAGGCTTCCTTTCTGTGAGAGAGAATGGGCCTTAATCTACCACGCGGGCCCAGTCCGTGTAGGTGGATGTCACATGTCTTCGAATTTTTGGTTCTAAGACATGCCGTTTCCTCAAGATGTTTTCCTTCACCATTTTGAGAGCAGTGGTAATGAAATAATTTACACAAAGTAAAGCACCTGCCTAGGTCCATACCCATGATCTACAACTTGTAAGTCGCGGCCATTACCACTGGACTTTCTTTTTTCCTTTCACCACTGAGCGTATATCTGATAAGTTTTCCATAGGATCCCTGTGGTCAGGGGTCCACTTTCGGATTCCGAAAACTGACTTACAAGGCCGTTCATTTTCATTTGATTGGGTGTGGCTTGACTCAATAAAAATGCAATTCTAGCAACTTTTCCTCCTAAATAATATGTTTGCTCAAAAACCCTGCCAGCGTACATACTGTACTATACGAGTAATCTCTAACAAAATTTTTTTTTTCAATGTGTTAAGTTAATGTAAGTTAGTTGTACCTCAGAAATAGGTATTCGTATAATCACAGTGTTACCAGAGTAGATAAAAAATTAATAAACTAAATACTGATACTTAATTATATAATTTAAGTGATTTATTATTCCATTGCTTAATTCTAAGTAAGTAGGTACTAACTTAACAATTTTATTTTACCAACGAATCTTTAGAAAGAAATGGTATAGTTAGCAAGAAATATTTTACGATCTATAAGGTTTTTTATTTAAGATGGCTTCTCTTCTTCAATCGGTCTCTCATTACTGAGGATCGTGGTCACTGGACCTCTTTACGCAAACAATCTGCCTCCATCGATTCCGGTCCAAAGTTGCCATCACACCACCTGCTGATATTTGCTTGAGGATGGAGCTCCTTTCACTTGGTGAGGCCATCGTGTTGGCCACCAGCCTCGTGCTCTTTTCCCTTCGGTATTGCCGACAATGACCAGTTAATCTAGGCTTATATTTCCTCTTCGCATTAAGTGACCGGAATATGTCAAAATACGCTGTAGGCAAGTCTTGACCTCCGAGTTGGGAAAGGATTGACACATTTGTGCTTTTGGCTGTCCATGGTATCCGGAATATCCGCCTCCAGCACCACATTTTGAATGCATCTACCCTCAATCTTGCCCTTGCTCGGATCGTCCACGTCTCAACTCAATAGAGGAAAATGGGGAAAGTTAATGCTCTGACTAAACGGGCTTTGGTTCTATAACTTACGCCACGATTTTTCCAGATGTTCTGGAAGCTAATCATAGCATCTTTAGCCATGGCTATCCGTCGTATTATTTCTGGTACGCAGCTGCCTTCAGTCTTAATAATAGACCCCAGATAAGTGAAACTATCCACAACTTCGATGTCTTGCATGCTCTAAGCATCTGATAGCTTTTCCGCACGATTTATCACCGATGAAGATGGCGTAGTATTAATGAGAAATATATAGGTACGTTTTGATTACGAAGTTTTATAGGCTATTTAAAATGAGCTAACGTAGTGGCACCAATGATCGACAAGAACCAATAACCGACACTTCTTTTTTTGATCCTATAAAATAAGAGTAGGCAACCGATTTCTTACTAAGCAAACATTGTTCCTTATACAGCATACTTTTGACTAGCTCCCATTGAAAATTGAGCGTAATCCGCCATTTTCAAACAAAATTGAGAGCGCGGGAACTGAGTGCGGCTATAAATCTGGTGAAAATAGCAGAATTCCTTAGAGAAATCCATAAGGAAGTGGGTACATTTTTTTTGTTAATTATCCTAATGTAATGTGACTTCCTCGTATTTGATGTTTTTCACGGGTTATTTAAGGACTATAAGATCGATTTTTGTTATAACGGAAGTTTAAGTTTATTTTGATAATAGTAAATTGATGGTGTCGATCACTGGTTTTCAAAAACTGACTTTTCCAATAATCGACACGTGTCGATAATAATTTTTTGAAAAATATTTCATGTGTCAAGCGAATATAGTTCTTTTTGTTTTGCGTATTTGGTAGATATTTGAAATAGATTAATCAAAGTCGAGCTACCAGTAATCGACAGTGTCGATAATTGGGTAATAATATGTGTCGATGATTGGTTCATAGATACAGATGGCTCTGAGAAAAATAATACACCCGACCAATTAGAAAAAGCTGCGCGTTGAGGCTGTAAAAAATGGCGAATAAATTGCAGTTGCTGCAAAACATTTCGGAGTACCGGGGAAAACGACCATACAGTCATTATTCTTTGTGCATTATCACTAATCACACCTGACGCTTCATTTATCAAATTTTTGCTCATAAAATGATATTGGAGTCGTAACTTTATACCCTATATTACGCATATTCTGCAACCGATGGACTAAAGCTCATTGGAAAAAAGGCGTGACACAACGGAAAGTGGAGAACCTAGCCACAGTTTGTCGGAAAGAGAACTTTGCCCCAGTGCTGCAAAAAGCTCTCACAAATATAAGAAAAGATGGCGTCCAAAATAGATTCCGAGCGGGTTTTTTTTTCTATTTGGTCATAATTACATCGTTATGTCTGAAATTAGACAAACCGAAAAAGAAACCGCGACTAAAACCAATCCGATCCGAAGACGCGTTATGTCATTCAAATTCATTTGATGCTCCTACAACGTCAGACACATACATTGAGGCGAGGTATCACAGACCGATTTATCTAAAGATCCTCTAATGGAACAGCCTAACAATATCACCAAGACTAATATTAACCAACTTGTCTTAATACCGGAACTTACTTCACCGATCGGTTCACCTGAAGTAACAGGAGATACCTAAATGCAAGACTAATCATAACGGCACAGTTGATACAATAATCGACCAAGCACTTCCACCACCAAAATGTTCCTCTGGTTTCCATATAGCAAAAGGAATTAATAGCCATGGAACTGCAGTAGGTACACAACACCACAAAAGAAGTATTTAGAAAATGCTTTTGAAGTGGTTGTTCCATTTCCTTTTAAGAGGAGTTTGTTTTGGCCGAAAAATTTGGATAGTTATAAATATAGAATAAAACGAGAAAAATTCCACCAACAGTAACAAGTGAAGCTAGGAAATTTGGTACTGTGCTGGTGGAATTTCATCACGAGAAAAATAAAAAACAACAAGAAAAGAAGAAAGAGCAAGACAGAATAGAAAAAAAGACATTAAAAGTACAGTTAACCAATGAAAAGAAAAATAAAACATTAAGAAAGCAAAGAATACCGTTCAAGAAGGGTTGACTTCAAAGAGTCTGATGTGGAGATTTTATACGTTGAAAGTGATATTAGTTATAATTTAGCGAAGGTTACCTTACGGGTAATAGTCGATAACTGGGTGTCGGTAACTGGTAACTGTCGATAACTGGATGTTGATTATTGGAGATTCAGTGTCGATGATTGGTGATTTATACACTTTTTTATTTTATTGGATTTTTTTCTAGTCTATGTATAGTTAATAAAAATAATACACCCTATTCTTATCTCAAGAATATACTTTACAATACTCAATTGTTACTTTTGGTTTAAAGATGACTCAATGACTTTAATTTTATAAAGAAGCCCACTATCTCCTTAAAGTGTCGAGCATTGGTGCCACTACGTTAGCAGTAATTATTACTTTAGTTAGAAACCTACCAAATATCATTCCCACTAGTCACCAAATGACATCAAATTATTGTAATGTTACATAATATTATTATTGTGCTTGAAACCATATTTCCTATGAATAGTAAATTACTTAATACAAGCAAGTACTAAAACATCGTATGTCACCAACTTTGCACAAGTGTGCGTTTCCAAAAAAGCAGTTATGAGGAGTGGGGAGACTCAGATTTCAACCAATTGGATTGTTCGATTCTTGAAAGTCACCCGTCTGTTCGGCTCGTATCCTCTCCAGTGGAAACATAGTTACACTAGTATGTCCTCCTTCCTCTGCTTTTTGTATGTATTTTGGCTCTCAGAGGCTTTTCTTGTGTTAATTAGTGTGCCGTGTCATGCAAGTGTGTGTTTTTTTCTAGTAATCTCTAATATACCTACATTTAAAAAATGTTCCCGCAGCCTAGATAAATTACACCTTTTTTACGATTTGCGTTTTTTATTTATTTTTTACTGAACACAAAACCGGTAGATAGACCGGTAAATGTGGCGAAGCTTTGAGGAGGCCTATGTCCAGCAGTGATGAAACCCAAAACATACTAGGTGCCCAATTAAAATCTAAGTCAGTTATATAATACTTGTTATGACATTCGTAACATTATATCTGTTTATAAACAGTATTAATGTAATATCTTAATTAAAAGCAGTATTTATTAGTTTAGGTAATAATGTTTGATTTCACAGACACGTTGCCCATGCACAATATTTCTCATTCCGATCATTCGTTTAGAATTTTCCTGCTGGAACGTTACCCTAGCAGGAACCTACTTTTCCGTTTTTTAGGGTTCCGTAGCCAAATGGCAAAAAACGGAACCCTTATAGATTCGTCATGTCTGTCTGTCTGTCTGTCTGTCTGTCTGTCCGTCCGTATGTCACAGCCACTTTATTCCGAAACTATAAGAACTATGCTGTTGAAACTTGGTAAGTAAATGTATTCTGTGAACCGCATTAAGATTTTCACACAAAAATAAAAATAAAACAATAAATTTTGGGGGTTCCCATACTTGAAACTAAAACTAAAAATATTTTTTTTCATCAGACCCATACGTGTGGGATATCTATGGATAGGTCTTCAAAAATGATATTGAGGTTTCTAATATCATTTTTTTATAAACTGAATAGTTTGCGCGAGAGACTCTGCCAAAGTGGTAAAATGTGTCCCCCCCCCCCTGTAACTTCTAAAATAAGAGAATGATAAAACTAAAAAAAATATATGATGTACATTACTATGTAAACTACCAGCGAAAATTGGTTTGAACGAGATCTAGTAAGTAGTTTTTTTTTAATACGTCATAAATAGTAAACCGCAATTTACCAAGTACGGAACCCTTCGTGCGCGAGTCCGACTCGCACTTGGCCGGTTTTTTCAAAAACGACGACACGCACTTATTTTTTAATTGGCGCACATTCACAGCAGATTACGCACGAATTATACGTTCCACTCATATCTCTCTCACTCTAGGAGTCACTTTCCTGTTGGGGTAACGTACACGTTTTTCAGTAGCTAATAGTTCTAAGTTACAAAACAGCACCAGACTTAACTGCGATTTAAAATTGAGATATCATACCAAATAACACCACTGGAGAGATTGAAACATGTATGAAGATAAAAATGTGGTTGCCTCAACTGTCACACAATGTGTAGATGGAGTGAATTAACCCCTGAGTGTCTGAAACGTGGATCCACGCGAGACAATGGCATTTTAAATGATTCGGTAATTACGGCACTCAACTGGTTAATGATGAGACTATTTGCACAACACAATCTTAATTATTAAGTGTTTGAACTGTTAATGGTAACCAAATAAATGAAGTAAGTATGGGCAACTTGACAAAACAAAAAAGTTTGTACTTTTAAGATTTTATTGTACAAAAAATGGGTAGTTGAGTATAAATACAAACCTATTCAGTCAAAATTAACATTAAGATTTGCATAAATGCTAAGACAAATCTGTTCCCAATTTGCCATTGCAACTGTGATTGCTAAGTCACAGTCACAATTTACAACTTTTCAGATCATGCTTGCTCAAATCCTAGGCACCCAACTTCAACTTAATAAAATATTAATTCATTATTTGGGTTTATAATTATTAAATTAGGCTCTGTTTAACTCAAAATTTTAATGTTACTCTAGTTTATAGGATTTCTTAAATCACATAATAATTTCAGCTCTCCACTGACAAGCTCAAACTTTATGTGGTAATACATAATGTGGAGCAGTCAAGAAACTTGCATATTAAATTTAATATTATTTTTTAATTAATTAGCAGTTTGTTTTTGGTTATTCATATTTGCTGCTGCTTGTTCTTCTTTTTTTCGTTGCTTTTCTCTCATTAATTCCGCATCCCTGCAAAAAAAAAAAAACAAAAAATTAATAAGGTTATTGGGCATAATAGTATGGAAACCAGAGCAGAATGTATTGTTATATAGCTATTATTTACTATAGCATTAATCACATTCATGTGAGTCACGGCATGTCAAAAAAACATAAAATATTTTATACAGCATAGGTTTTTCAAGTGGGCCAAATCCGAAAAGCTACAAACACTGAGAGGAGTTTCGGGACCGTTTTGATTAAAATTAAAACTGCATTACGGGTTTTTTTTAAACTCGATATTCTTAGCCAGGAATCGAACCCGTTGATTTTGGAAAAATAAACATGCTGATTATTTCCATGATCCGATAGTGTAGCTAATAAATATCAAATTCTGGAAAGTAATGACACACGGCAAACTTAAGGAATTACCTCATTTTTAGAAAAATGTACAGTACATAAATGATTGGGTACATTTTTAACCAAATTCAAAAAAAGGAGGAGTCTCAATTTGACTGTATACATAATATATATTTTTTTTAATGTGTATTGGTGGATAACTTCATAGTTTAAAAACTGATTTTGATGATTAATTTTTGGTGGAAAGAAGATATTCAAAGGGACCAGGACCTGATGATGGCATCACAGAAAAATCGAGGGAACTCCTCAAATATTTAGTGATTTAGGTATTTTTATCAACATTGCAATCATTTACACTCAGACGTGGACATTTGGTGAAATGGAACTGATGAAGAAGACCACAGATGGCCACTGGAACTCCTTAATGCTAAGGATGTCATGGGTCGAACTGATCTGATGATGAAGCCTCAAGGTAGGCACTGGAACCCGAAATAAAACAATGGATCCTAGTCATGTTTGGGCTTGTTGGAATTTTCATGAGATTTACTTTGGCTATAAATGATTTACATGGTATTTGGAGGTACCTACTAAAGCTAAAAAGAGATAAATAAAAAAGTTTTTAACAAAAAAAATTAAACAGACTGCCAAAACAAAACACTACAAAGTAAAAAATAACTTTCTTTTCGGAAGTTGGTGTTGAAAAACGAAGAGAATAGGTACCAAAGACAGTTTTTTCCCCATCGACTTAGAATAAAATAAATATATGCTATGAAAGGTTGCATTATTCTCTTTAGTTTAAAACTATTTTGGTTAACGTTTGTCACTCTTCAAAAAGCAGGTCAGATTATGTCCAATGACGTTTGTCTTAATCTCTTTCTTTGCAAATCGACCCTAGATAATTATGTTGTATGACTAACAAAGGTTGATTGGAGGGTAGACTCAAAAATAGAAACAAAGGGATTATATTAACTAATAGAAGCTCACTATACTCCTGTTGTTTGTGAATTAGAAGCTATGTAAAATAAAAATAAATTCAGAGGTTATGAAAACAAGTACTTACCTATGTTTCCTCTCTTGTAAAGACATACCAGTCTTATCATTGGCATTCTTTTTCTTTTGCTGTTCTTGAACTTTTTTTTGGTTTTTGGCGCGAGCCAAATCCCTCTGGTTTCCACCTGAAACAATATTAACAATTATCTATGATCTATCTACCTAGCTCTACATGTGAATAAATGTTAAATGCCATGTTATGTCAATTCACAACAATAGCATGCTTTTAATCTTTCAATAACACGCGATAAGTAATTTAAAATGTGTTAATAATGGTTCATATATAGCGGATAGAATCAATTTTCATGTTATAAAGTAAAGCGTCACCCAAATATGACTCGTGTCATGGTTATAGCGTCGAACGTGCTGTAATCTAGAATGTTCGATGGAAATTGTCCTTCCAGGACCATTCAGAATTAGGATACAAGTGTGTACCTTGAAGCACTCCGTTGTGTTTTGTAATTATAAACATGATTATTTATGTGTGTGTCACTGTACTTACGGGTCATCGCGAATAATTAATTACTCAACGCCAGCAAGGTTGGACTTGTCGCAAGTCGCAATTATCTAATGTTTTTAGTTTTACCGGTATGGAAGACCGGACGATACGCTAGCCTGGCCGAAACCTAGGACAACGCACCGCCCTCCTTTCCAATACGAAGTAAACTTTGAAAACAACTTAAAGATAACGCTAGCTCCTAACAAAATGCCTCAGCCAGCTGGCCAAACCAAAACCACAAACAGGGTTACCAACTCCTAATAATAAATAGCCCTAAGATCAAGGTGAAATAGCCCTAAATGCAATATTCAAAAGCCCTGTATTGGGTACCAATTCAATTATTTTTTTAAATGAGTATCTCGTTTTACTAAGGTAAATAAAACTATTACTTAGTTTTAATTACTTTTTATTAGAACTTATTATAACGAATTAAAAATTATATATTGTTAATAATTGTAAATAAATCGTTTAAGTTCCGACTTGGAGTTCTTTAGGTCAAACAATAAATAATGTTTACAATGGAAATGGGGTAAATGTAACGAATGATCTAACATCTCGTTTTAAAATGAATCGTGTCATCATTAAACTTTGCAGCATTTCAAAGAACAATTGATTTCTTTAGTAATGCATGAAATATTATTGATGACCCAAAAAAAAGGCCTAAATTTTTTTGGTCCCTAAAATGAGCCCAACGTGAATATTTTTGCCCTAAATTTGGGGCCAAAAGCCCTAAGCAAAGAGTAAACTGGCCCTAAGTTGGCAAGCCAGACCACAAACAAAATGTCAATGACGGTATTTCTTTTTAATTGCAACTTCGATACAATGTATTTTAAGCATTGAGATAGGAAATATATGTCTATGATTTTAAGTTAGTTTGAGGAAAAGATTTTAAGCAGGAGTAATTAATTACTTCACCCCGTTGATGGATGGAAGCAAAATTAGAATGAGTTCAAACCTGGGGCAATAACAAGTCTTTCTACGATATGATTATGATCTTCCGTATTATTATACACACATCAACACGGTCTAGGGATATTTTTTAAAAATGTGTTAATTATTTATATGACATGTATATATTTAAAAGATACGTTATTTAATATTCTACCATATTTAAATAATGGTTAAGGTACTTCGATTAAAATTTCAGGATTTTATGGAAAAAAAAAATGAAGCATAGACGGAAACCGTATATGAATTAACTTTTAATTTATGAGTAAAAACTGAAAAAAATAGCAAAATCATTTAATTTGTGTTTATAAACTTGAAGTTAGTAGTCTGAGAAAGCGCCCATGATGTTCATAACACATCGGCAACGATTCGGCATGCTCAGAACAAGGTTGTCAATGTCTTGCTGCGGAATATTGTCCCATGTCCTTCTGAGGTGCGCAAAAAGTTGATCTTCTGTAGCCAGATTTTCAGGAACTTCCTTCAGAGCTCTTCTTTGCAGCATATCTCACGCATGCACAATGGGATTTAGATCTGGTGATTGAGCAGGCCAGTCTAAGGCCCTAACATTGTGTGTATGTAACCAAGCTGCTACCGTTCTCGCCGTGTGTGCCCGGGCATTGTCGTGCATGAGCAGGAAATCTTGCCCCATTTGTGTTCTGTGGGGCAAGATTACGGGCCCCAGCACCTGTTGGACGTATAGTTCTGCCGTCATATTGCCCCGCACCCAAACGAGATCCGTCCGTCCTCCAAGACGAATTCCTGCCCAAACCATAATTGTTCCTCCTTGGTATGGGTAAACTTCCTGAGGGTTCTGAAGACGGCTCCATCGTCCAGGAACTCGCCAAACACGCGTCCTTCGTGAATCTGGATGGAAGCCGAACCTGGATTCATCCGTGAACAGCACATTGGACCATTGCTCACGGCCCCAGTCCACGTGGTTCCGAACCCATTCTAATCGTCGTCCACGATTGCCTCTCCGTAAAGGTGGGACCCGGAGTGGTCTACGAGAGCGTAGATTGCTTTCATGCAGTCGCCTTCTTACAGTTTGGTCACTCACAAGCACTTGGTGTTCCACTCGCAGCCTTTGGACCAATTGAGTCGCCGTAGCATTTGGTTGAGATCGCGCAGTAATTTGCAAAAATCGGTCTTGTCTGGGGGTAGTGATGCGACTTGGCCTCCGCTACTTCACCTGTGGCACGATAGCGTGTCCACAATCTTGAAATTACATTTTGGTGGGTCCCTATGGCTTCAGCAACATTACGCTGAACAGACCCAGCTTCCAGCATTCCCACAGCTCGTAACATCTCCGCCCTCGTCAAATGTTGGCGTTGCATGGCTACAATACCTCAATTTTAACTTTATCTTTCGTTTAAAAATGAAAAAAAACTGTAACTGAACGTAATTCGTACCTATTGTTTTCTAAATTTCGCACAAATGATAATTCCCTCTCCTACACATCAAGACATTTTTATGCCACCGAAACAAAAGAATTTTCAAAAATTTGAATTTGCAATTAGTCTGAGATAAATTACAAACAAATCGGTGTATAAAAGATTCCAATGCGGCCAGTACTTTTCGAGTTATTTAATTGAATATGAAATATCCCTAGACCACAAAGTACGTAAGCGGCGGCGCGCCGCAGACAGAGGGGCCACTCTCACTTTGACATTTCGGTTTTACAGGGAATATTGGGCAATATTGGACCGAGCTCAGTCGCGGCTGTCATGATTGCTTTGTGCAGGCGTTTGTCACGTCATTCATACATTAAGTACTGTAACGAGGTTGGTTGCATTGGATGGGTTACCTTTATTATTTGTTACAGACCGAATTTACTTTTTTGTTTTTAATTCTTTCTTTCAATTATTTTTAAGTTATAAAGGTCATTAATCTTTCAAGATGACAAATTAGAAATTCATTATCTAGGATTATAATAAATTATTTTAAGCCCATAGATGAAATTGGAAACTTGTCATAATAATAAGGTTCAAGTCATACAGCTTACAAATATGTTTCCTCCGACTGCACAGCATAATTTTCTTCTTGTTTAAGATCATCTTTGGTTTTTTGATTTTATTAGGTACCTGTTTTTTCACATTTATATTTTTGTCGAGCTAGGAGCTTTTTACAATTTATTTTTTTAAGTGGGATCATTATTACACTATTACTACGTCTTTTTACTCTCCAATATTCATCGTATGTGGCGTAATATTAAATGTTTCGTGATATTAAATGGATATTTGATACCCTGTCTACCCTCTAAGGCATGTAAGCATGATATGATGTATGTTTAGACGAATCTATGTATTTATGTTTGTAACTTGGGCAACCTACTCTTTTTTTTAATTCGGAATCAATATAGTAGCAACCCTAGTGAATCTGTCAACTTTAGCTGTCAATTTTCTAAACGGCGGGAGTGGCCCTTCTGTATACTTACCATAGAGTATAGTAATAGATTACTATTTTGTGCCTAGACCGTGTTGATGTGTGTATTACTGTTTGATTATGATTACCCCTTTGTATAATGTACTCTGTGGATATCACTGTGGATATGGTGTCGAAACGAGTCGTTATCCGACCAACTGAATGACTAATTTCCGGAAAAGGTCCTTTGGACTGGCAAGAAATTAATACAAGCTTTTAGCAATCAAAAGACACATTAGCACCACGATCACGCATTATTATACTCTCCAAAGGGCTAGGCAGAGGTGCGGCTATCTCACTTTTCAGTTGTAGAGTTTGGTACTTTGGTTATCATAAGGTTAATAAAATAGGATTTATAACCATGGATACAGTATATTTTCGCTAATTTTAACTACCATTATTTAAAAAATGTGGGAAGCTGAAAATTTGGGGAAGGTAACACCGTCTGTACTATGATAATGATAGTTGCTATTTTTGGGTGTTTTTGATAATTTAATTTGTTTATATTCTAATTCATTCTTGGTAATGAATAGTCACTTTAGTAAAGTGCAGTGTGGATTTGATACAGTTTTATCACTGTGAGAGACCGTTTTCTCACGGTCTGATATTTGCAAAACCACAAAGTTTGTTGTTTTGCTCCATCATTATGCTGTAATTTGACTTGATCTTCTTGTAAACAACATGAACAGGCGTATGAGTATTCGAAATGATGTTCTTAGTCAAATAATATTTGCAAAAATCAAAAGGCAAAATATAAAAATCATAGCTCGACGTACACGTCAACGTTGCGATATCACGTAAACATTGTCGTTTTTGGATAAGAACTACTTCGGTTCGTGCTGTTCCTTCACATCTTCGAATTAACATGTAATATAATAACTCCTGCAATCCAATTCTAATAGGTTAAACCATTTTTCTTATTGGATTTGTGAAAAACAATGTACAGCTTAAGCAATCTGACAGCTCGGGTACTACAAAATTGAAAAGTGACAGATGTAAAAACACACCATAAAACTTTTTGGGGATACCTACCAATTATGAGTTCTGCAGTTATAATAGCCAGAGCCTACTGCCCGTTGACCTGGTAGCATGAAGAACAAATGCAAGAAGCAAGGCTTCACCTCAAAGTAAATACTTGTCACGGTGGTGAATAACTTTACAACATACATCATAGTATATAAATATTAGGTACATATCATATTATGTACATATTGTAAGAAAATTTGAATTTTGTGAACTACCCAGGCAATTTTGCCGTAATAGGCTATGTCACACGAATTTTAAAAATTATTATGTTAATTTATGAACTAAAACTAACATTTTCCAACTGATTTTTGCCTAAACTATCTCAATAATATATTTATAGATTTTTCTCATATAGAATCATATTCCCGATTGGACACAAGCTACCGAGAATATTAGTTCCGCTATTCGATACTAGATAGCGCTACTAGTTACTACTAGTTTTTCCTCGTTTTTATTATACTGGTTCTTAATTAAATCGCGTGATGAAGGTGAAAACTAGTAATAAAATCACAAATCATCTATTTTCTCGATTCTATTGCAGAAAACACCTAAATATAAGGCTAAAAGCCTCTTGGTGTCTTTTGTCTCCAACCCGCCGTTTGTCATAAAAAATATGTCGAATAAATCCTTTATCAAACGCGTTTGGGACTTTTCGAAAATGTTACTTTCTCGATCCTATCGTTTAAAACCTCTAAATATAAGGCTATAAGCATCTCAGTGTTTTTGTCTTTGACCAGCCGTTGGTCGTAAATATAAACACCGGAGGCGCGAAGGGAGAGCAACCTCCGCCCCCGATGCTGCGACCCGGCGGGATGTGGGAGTAGTAGCAGGCTACTCCCATATCCCATCGGGTCCCGAAGACATAATTAGACTTTTTGGTGTTTTTTTATTAAGTCTTTTTCATAGTGCCTCGTTTCGTATCCACTGACCAAGTTTTTTTTTTAAATAGGTGATAGAGGACGAGGTGGAGGTGGAGATTTTGCAAAATATCTCCACCTCCACCTCGGCCTCTGCTCACGCTAAGAAGGCCTCTGTTAAAAGCCTGGTCGCGTAATCGTAACCATCAGTGTCCCTCAGGGTGCGAATCATTCGCTCTTGTCCGGTGTTCATATACAAAAACTGATGTATACAATTTGTTTGCGCACCCCTTATAGTACTAACACACGTCCGGATTTTGTCCAGCCAGACCCACGGATTTGTGGGTGGAGTTGAGTTAGTCCGGCCGGACCATAACCGAGCGTGTGTAGTGGTCCGCCCTTAGAGCATTTATTTTTTAATAGAACGGGTAAACTAGTACTTAGTTGGCAACACAGGTTTCTTCTTCAGTTCTGCTATTTAGTATCACGGCTGATAATCTTCATAGAACGAAACGCTCGACGTAGCGCCATTTTTTTTTAATGATGCATGACGTTTCTGCTTGGCTGTGATTGGTTGTCGCAGGCACCGGTAGGCCGCCATTTGTTTTTGTATCATTTGAATTTTGAAATGACATTACAGGTACTTGCTGTGTTGATCGAGTGAAGTCGTACCAGGTCACGGCTGATAATCTTCATAGAACGAAACGCTCGACGTAGCGCCATTTTTTTTTAATGATGCATGACGTTTCTGCTTGGCTGTGATTGGTTGTCGCAGGCACCGGTAGGCCGCCATTTGTTTTTGTATCATTTGAATTTTGAAATGACATTACAGGTACTTGCTGTGTTGATCGAGTGAAGTCGTACCAGGTCTCTGCGATTACTTTTGCTACTTGCAAAATGTATTACGACTGCTGTGTTTGTAAATCTTCGCGACAAGTCGCTATTTTGCATTATTTCCCGTGTAATGAGAAAAGACTCGCTTAGTGGTTAAAGTGTCTAAACCCGTGATGATCTGAAATCATTATCACCAGAACAACTTTCGAAGATTTTTGTTTCTCAAAAACACTTTGAAAAGTTCAATACGTCTAAATTACGTCTGATTGGCAGTGCCTATCCTTCTCTGTTTGCTGAAGATGAGATTTTGACTGGAACAGCATTTCGGCAGAATGACGGTAAATATTATGAAGATACATTAATTATTACTATTTCTTGCTTCGTTAGTAGTACCATGCTGATTTTCAAACTTACCTCACTAGTCTCAGGTTTTAATTCAGTGACTGAGGTGCCTAAGTTCATCAGTAAAATTAACAAACTCCAGGATATTGTTACCCTTTATGTACTTTTGTTAGCAATATCTATATGTCATTAAGTGTAGTTATGAACCAATATAACCATTATCATTAGATCTTCAATCTGGTGTCTTCCTAAAAAGAAAATTAACAACCACTCCGGTCCAACTTTAATAAAGAAACCTGTCACTGTAATTCAAGATTCAGACCTAATAAAACATGAGAAAATATAGCAATGACAAGATCAAATAACATATGGATATATATGTAATATGGTATTAAAATGCAATTGTGACCTAAAGTATATTGCTTTAACAAAGTAAATTTACAGTCTTCAAAACAGTTTCATGGATACTGAAATTGTTGTTGTTTGTCTGATTTCAGAAAATGTATTACCTCAGGTGGAGCTTTTATACTCCCGTAAAAGACACTTTGATCACACATACTCCATGGAACCACTGAAAGGTTTGTTATTGGTATAATTTTGTCTTGCTACTTTCATTAAATTATTTTTCTCAAACATGCTTGGTAATTTGAGCACTACTTTGGTAGTCTAAAGTAATGCTCAAATTCTCGTGCCTCGGCCCACATTTACATGTTCGTTCATCAATGTCTCTTTTGCTGGCCGCTGCAGTATTGTATTAATTTAATAGACAAGTGCCATAATTTTCTCTTTTGCTTTTTCAGAAATTCAGGCGGCTGCTTCTAACTCAAATGAATTGCCTCTGTAGTGCTTACCTCAGTATCCACAATCTAGTCAAGATTCAGGTATCTCAAATTTCTTAGTTTATGTATATTAAATGCCTTGTTCAAATGTAAACTCTTTGATCATTTAATCTTTGACTTTGTCGTTTTCAGAAGTCCTTGCTTCTAGCTCCTGTGGCCTCCAAACTTTACTACAAGTTCCACAAAATCTACCAACTATTCAGGAGTCAGGTAATTCCAATCAGGGAGTTCCAATCAATTACAAGATATTTTTTAAATTATAATAACCTTCTGGTATGAATCAAAATAATCAGAAAATGTAACCCATAGGCTTATATTAAGGCCTTATTATATCATCATACAGAGTATTTTGCAATGTTTCAGATTCGAGTCAAGTCCGGAATGTAAAAACACTGAACACTTCCAGATAACGATTAATAACAAATATAAAAAAAAAACACCGACATGCCAAATGTAAAAAGAGTACAAAAAGGCAAAACAACAAATGGACTTTTACAAAAGAGCTAAGAAAGTTCTGAAGTTTAATAAGGAAACTTCCTTCGAAAAGTTGACAGCACACATGAACCGTTATGCAAAAATAATTATGAAAATGCAGATTAATCTTTGCACTATAAATAAGAAAGGGCGTCGATTTACTATAGAAGAAAAACTGATTTCATTATCGATAATGAAGCAAAGTCCTAAATGCCACAGATTTTTACCCTAAATATTTATATTACCTTCGAGGTCAACATTGAATTAGATGGTGACAAAATTAAATATTGAAACAGGAATCTGCCCTCAAGTTTTCAAATTAATAAAAAAAACAGGTTTGTACCTTTACTATGCAATATGAAAAACCTTGGTTAAATCTTATAATAATTATTTGTTAGTGCAACCCTAACCTAATACAAACAGAATGCTTGTATGGCTGGCCATGCGTAACGCACATAATATAACCTGTTTTTATTCGACTGCCGAAGGAGGGTAATGTGTTTATCAGTCTATGTATGAATGTATAAATGTATGTATGTATGTGTGTTTGTTCCTATATGGCGTTCCAGAGACCAAACGCGTTGGCCGATTTTGATGATTCATACGTCAATCGATTCGTCTTAACCCTGCGAATGTCATAGGCTACATTAAAATTGGACAATAGAAAAATTGCGGATTTTGGGCGCCATATTGTGGGGTCCCAAATCTTTTTTTGCTTATAAACCCATCGAGTGGGGTATCAAAATAAAGGGTTTTAAGAGGTGATTTCAAAAATATATAACACTTATATGTTTAAATGTATCTAATTAAAAAAAAAACTTAACTAAAAAGTTATAAATGAAAAAAGTTAAATCAAAAAACCAAAAACCCGACTGCTTCAAAAGCGAACTAAAAAGTCGTAAACAAGGAAATAATCATGCTGTGCAGGCGGAGGATACACCAGATTTTGGCCAACCAGCCCGCGAATATTTATCCTCCGACTGCACAGCATGATTATTTCCTTGTTTACGACTTTTTAGTTCGCTTTTGAAGCAGTCGGGTTTTTTGATTTAACTTTTTTTATATAAATTATTTATATCTTTTAGTTGCACTTTGCTGTATGGTAAAAATAGTTAAGATTTTGAGGAATCTTCATTAATTTATTCTTTCAAGTCACTCTACCCTAACAAGTTTCAGTTTTTAATTTGTTGGTTTCCAGGTTGCAACATGGGAGGACAGCAAGAAAATGTGTTCTCTGTTATTTGATGAACTGCCACTAGAAACTGCCTTAAGTTACAATAAAAATAAGGACACAATTGATGGCTTTATAGAGCTAAACATGAAAAATACCCAGTTTGCTGATCATGCACTTGTATTTATACTGAGAGGAGCAGTTTTTAAATGGCAGCAACCAGTGGCCTATTATTTTTGCTGGGGAGCTACTTCAGGGCTTGAATTAAGAAATATTTTGAAAGATGTGATTTCTGCCATAGTAGGATGTGGGCTGAAGCCAATTGCAATGATTTGTGACCAAGGATATGCTTTTCAATCTGCTTCAAGAAGTCTGAAAGCAGACACAACACGTGATCAATTACTTGCAAATCAAGAACCAGGTCAGTTTTATTCAGTTAACTTTTCCATCCTAGCGGTCCATACATTCAGAAACATTTGTGAATGGTCATCACAAGAGTTAAAATTGCTGGCATTAATCAACTGGCTCAGCGGTGGGCATGTCGTTTAAGGAACTTGCATCGCAAAGATGTAAAACAACCAATGTTTTTAACCATATTTACATGAATACTGTTTAACTTGATGGCACTTTGGAATTATTATTTGATTCAAAATGTTTAATTATTTCAGATGGCACAGTCACAATAAGCGGAGTCAATCTGAGTATTGTATATGACCCGTCACATCTTATAAAAGGACTGCGAAACAACTTTTTGAACAAAAATTTAAAAATGAATGGGAAAAAAATATTGAAATGGCAAGATATAGTAGATGTGTATGGAACATATTGCCATCACACAGAAGCCAGACTTCTGTATAAATTGAACAACCAGCATGTCATTCCTGACAAGATAAAAAAATTAAGGTAGTTTAAAATTTATTTTATTTAGCTAGCTATTTATAATCGCCGGTTAATTCTACTTTCAGTTTCTCAACTCCAAGTGTGACAAGCGGTTGACAATTTGTCACTTTTGAGAAAAATCTCGAATTAACCACATGTTATAGCAGTTTTGGGTTTCTGAGAACCTTTTTCAATGTTAATCTCTTGTCAACGAGCCTAATTTATAATTGTTGGAAATTGGTCGACTATTCGCAGATTAAAATTAATGTTAAGATTTTTAAGGCTTATATTACGATAAAAAGATAATAGGGGTCGACGAAATCTATGGTATGGGTTGAGTTATAAAAAAAATGCAATTTAGATCAATTATTTAATTAATAAGATTTAATAAAGAATAGGATATTACAAACTTTTTAAATTAATTACAGTATAAAAACATGACACAATTATCAAAAATAGTTTTTTTTGTATTTATTTAAATAAAAATAAAAAAATCAAACTGTTACTGACCTGGGAATTGAACCTACCTCACGCTAATGCGCGTGAGGAAGGTTCGATCTGTGACTGTTCCCTGTACTTAGTACTTACCAATATCAGTTTCTGGATAGGTTTGTTTGTTTAACTTGAAGCGGCTGGGGTGGTGACCGCGCCAGAGTAAGCAACAATTACCAAGGTCAATCTTGGGATGGGTGCCCTTAGGGCCGCTTTCAGTAGTCGACGTGACATCTCAAATCCGCTGACAATTTGTCACAAATTAACCAGCCCTCAGTTCTTAGTGAGTTTCTCAACACTTGATCATCGAGAAATTACTTAATCGCTTGTTAAATTAAATAATCGGCATTAATTTATTTCGGTTGGCTACCCTAGCTGGTTTTCATTCGCTACTATAACGTAATCAGTAACTTTATTTAGTATTTCATCTTGAGCGGCTGGGTTGGTTTAGCCGCCAAGTTAAGCAAACCTTACCAAGGACGATTTTTGGATGGGTTACCACATATTTTTTGGTTTGCTTGTTTTTGGATAGGTGACCCCACACAGGTTAAGCAACACTTACCAAGGTCAAAGTTTGGATGAGTGACCACATTTTTTTGGTTCGCTTTTTTTTGGATGGGTGAAATTGGTAGATGTTGTTTAACCTAGCAGGGTGACTTTAGGATGGGTGATCAATTTTTTTTGTGGTGATGGTCACCCATCCAAAGACTGACCTTGGTTAGTGTTGCTTACCCTAGCGGAGACACCTATCCATAAACAAGCGATCCAAAAAAAAGTGGTTGCCCATTCCAAGACTGACCTTGGTAAGTGTTGCTTACCCTGGCGCAGTCACTACCCCAGCCGCTTCAAGTTAAACACAAACCCATCCAGAAACAGACCTTGGTAAGTACTAAGTTCAAGGCACAGTCACTGATCGAACCTTACCTCACGCGCATTAGCGGGAGGTAGGTTCGATTCCCAGGTTTGTTTTTTTTTTTTTTATTTACATAAATACTAAATAACTATTTTTGATAATTGTGTCATGTTTTTATACTGTAATTAATTTAAAAAGTTTGTAATATCCTATTTTTTTAATCTTGCTACTTAAATAATTGATCTAAATTGCATATGTTTTATAACTCAACCCATACCATAGATTTCGCCGACCCCTATTAATTTTTTATCGTAATATAAGCCTTTAAAAACATAATATTAATTATAATCTGCGAATAATCGACCAATTTCCAACAATTATAAATTAGGCTCGTTGACAAGAGATTAACATTGAAAAAGGTTCTCAGAAACCCAAAACTGCTGTAACATGTTTGTGGTTAATTAGAGATTTTTTTCAAATGTGACAAATTGTCAACCACTTGTCACACTTGCACCCGGTTTCCCAGGTGCCAATTATCGGGCTGTTAACGTAATCGACGATTAATCGCCTGTTAATTCTACTTTCAGTTTCTCAACATCCAAATGTGACAAGCGTTTAACAATTTGTCACAATTGACAAAAATCACGAATTAACCACATGTTATAGCATTTTTGGGTTTCTCAGCACCTGTTTCAATGTTAATCTCTTGTCATCGAGCCTATTTTATAATTGTTGGATAGAGGTCAATTATTCGCAGATTAAAATTAATATTATGATTTTATATACGATTTATTACGATAAAAAGATGAAAGGGGTCGGCAAAAACTATGGTGTGGGTTCTATTTTTTTTGGGGTATTTTTTTACCTATTGAATATATTTTTTTTATAGATGTGTAAAATTGTTGTGAAATATTTACATGGGGTATTTTTGTACCTTTAAAATATTTATTTTCTATAATTGTGTAAAATAGTTGAAAAATATTTACATGATAAAAATATTAGATCAATAGTTGATTACCAAGATTTAAAAAAAAATAGGTTATTACGAACTTTTAAAATAATTACATTATATTTAAACAATGATGTTCTAGTAAATTATTTAATTATTTTTTTTATTTAATTAAATAAATAAAAAATATTCTATTTTATTAGAATAACATTGTATATTTAAACAAGTTTTTATAATGTAAATATTTTACAAAAATTTCACACAGATAAAAAAAAAAAATATTTTGTAGGTAAATAAAAAAACAAAAACAGTGTCTGGCCTGGGAATCGAACTCAGGACCTCACGTTCAATATTATATCGCCTGGAGTTCGGCATTATGATAATAAATTATAGAGTAAATAAAAAGTAACCATTGCGTAATGCGTTTTTAAAATTAGTCGGTGTTTATCCGTTTGACATTTGGTTGTTTAACTTTTATTATTTTGCTTCTGAAGTTTCGATTTGACTTGGATTTGATTGTTATCTGTATCTATACATAAGTTTCTCTGTGATTGATATTACACTGAAGACGACGGCTTACGGACTCCGTGCTTACTATCCGACGACTTTTCCTATTGTTTTTCGGACGCAGATCAGCAAATATGTCGCTATCAGATTTATCCGCTGTTGAGTTATCCAGCGAGGAGGAAGACAACGTACTCTGTGACGGCGGGCCTTCACGCGTTTATCGGACGCGTATGCAACCCCTGGAGCACTACAATGAACAGCAGTTCAGGGATCGGTACAGAATATCGAAATTGACTCTACATTTTCTCATGGGTCTGTTGGAGCCGCATTTAAAAAGACCCATGACCCGTCGCATCGCATCTATCAGCGCCGTGGAACAAGTGTTGCTGGCCTTGAATTTTTATGCTTCAGGAGGTTTTCAAATAACCGTTGCAGACCATATCCGAGTGCATAAAACAACAGCATGCCGCATAATTAAGAGGGTTTCAAAAGAAATTGCAAAATTGAGACCAATATTTGTGAAGATGCCAGAGACGGACATGGAACAGGCTACGGTCAGAAACCGGTTTTATGCCATCAGAGGATTTCCCAAAGTCATTGGAGCAATTGATTGCACCCATATTAAAATACAATCGCCAGGTGGTCTGAATGCAGAACTTTTTAGAAATAGAAAAGGTTATTTTTCTTTAAATGTGCAGGCAGTGTGTGATGCAGAATTGCGCATCTTAGACATCATATGTAGATGGCCTGGATCAGTGCACGACACCACAATATTAAATGACTCACATCTACGTGCAGATTTTGAAATGGGGCAATATGGCAGAAATGTCCTCTTGGGAGACAGTGGATAACCTTGTCGCAAATACCTGCTGACACCATTTATTCAGCCCAACACAGACAGTGAACAACGGTACAACAACGCACAAATTGTCACAAGAAACCCCATTGAAAGATGTTTTGGGGTATTAAAAAGGCGATTTCCCTGCTTATCAATGGGCTTAAGGGTCAAGTTGAATACGGCCATGCATATAATTGTGGCTTGTGCTGTCTTGCACAATATTGCACTGAACCACAATGATACAGCAGATTTCCATGAAATGATGGCAGGACCTGCAGAACCAGTAGACCCACCTGTACTTTCCCAAACCATAGGAGAATCAAACGAAAATTTTACAGTTCGGTCTGCCTTGCTGGTCACCCATTTTAGCTAGAGCATGTTAATGTTATTGTGTGTAATGATTATTACTTTATTGTTTGCAATAAAAAAAATAGCTATGATATTGTGTGTATAATTTGTATCAGTGTACTATCTCTTCGGTGTCTACAAATCAGTTTAACATAACAGGTATTAAGAAAAAACAATGCTTTTTACATTACTAATCATTAATCAGTCTTTATTATCCTTACATATTTTTAAACACAACAATATTTTTTTTTTTTCATCTTTATCTCTACAAGAAAAAAAAATGCTTTTCACATTACTAATCATTAATCTGTCTTTATTATCCTTACATATTTTTAAACAACAGTAGGTATATAATTCTTTACATTAAGAAAAAATTCAATCAATAATCAGTCTTTAATAGTTGTCATCCTTTAATTTTTTAAATTTTACTTGTTAAATCTTCTAATTGAGCTTCTTGTTTTTTAATTTTTAAATTTACAAGTTTATTTTTATTAAAAGCTATTTTATAATTCAATTTATTCGTTTTTTTTTCTATAATTGCACATAGTAATTTTTTATTATAATAGTCGGTTTTAATTGCTTCTGCATTCTTTTTTTTATTCTGACTTGAATGTTTGGGTTTAATCGTTTTCATCATTCTGCGCTTTGCTGTATCTTTTGGAGATGGTGCTGGTTCTTCGATAACTTCTTCATGGTCATCTAGAAAAAAAATAAAAGTGTTACAGTTTATCTTTATTTATTATTTTTAATGGGGATTCTGGTGAAACAGCAACTTGTAACCAATAATGTTGGTTAAGAACTTAAGATATAAAACCCTGTGACATACATATGGACTTATGGACAAAACAGTCTAAATATCAGGGTCCCATTGGCAACCTTTGTGACCAACACCAAATTGATTGGTGTATAATAAAGATTTAACATGCATTAGCACAATTAGCAGTCAAGGTAAAGTACCTACTGTGAATTTAAGGGTTAGGTAACTGGGTAACACATTATCCCTTGGCCAGACTGGTGTTGGATTTCAGGCTTCTGACCACCCGTATCGACTGTCAAAATGTAAGCTATAAGCTAGCTATGTAAAGATGGTCAGTCAACCATCCACGAACCGAGCTCAGCTAGCGATGCTTAACCTTGAAAGTCGATCTTTAGGCTATTCAGGCACAAGCTCCTCTAACAATTATGCAAAAAGATATATGTATGAAAATACTTGTAAACTCACCCAAAATATGTTGTTGTGGATCATCTATAATTTTAACTATGACCACAGACTCATCATCGCCATTATTGTTCTCTTCATCTGTAAAAATAAAATATAGTGTCAATGTTTCAAGGAATTCTCCTTTGTTGTATAAAGTTTCAGTATTCAGTTTATTCATTATTTACACTCAAAATCAATAAATATTGCATTTGTGTATGAAAACACACCTAAATGAATATTCCCAACCTATTATAATCAGTGGCACTGTCACAACTGTTCGGCAGTGGCTTTATTTGGTCTCCCATTAGTGCGCCAAAATCACTGAGAACAGGTTTAAATGGTCCCAGTTCCAGTTCTTGGGAATTCTGAGCCCCCATTCGATTGTACAGAAATCTCTTGCCATGTTTGGTTGTTCTGTTCCAAAAAAACGCCGTTTGTGCTCATTCATATTCTCGATAATTGTCTTGTATCTAAAACAAAAATGTATCAATACATCATTATTTATCGTCTTCTTGAAACCTGATTGAGAAGTTATTATTTAAACAGCTAGTAGTAGGTACTCACTTTTCTACTAACGCCAGAAGCTCCCTTTTCTCTCACTCTGTGTAATTTTTTCTAGACATTTTCCAATGATCAATGTTTTAGCAATACTTTCACTAAATCACCTAAAATAATATTTATTTAGGTGTCCGAGCCTTCGCTTGACCCACTGGTGAGAGAACATCCTGGATTCTACGTGTGGCAACACTGTTTTCTACCAACCAGCGCCCTCTATGTCACGTGGAGGGAGGCTACAGTCGCCTTCCCCTCCCTAGCCGCGCGTACGTCGCAGCGCCGGGCGCTTGCGCTCCTCAGTACGTTTTGGATTCTTTACGTGTTAACACTGTAACGAAGTGAAGGGAAAAATACAAGTTGGATATTTTATACATAAATAATTAAAGGTATGTTTAATTAAACTATTTGAGACAAAACAGGAAAGCCCTGTTCAGTTTTTTCTCATGCTTCACCTAATCGGGAAAGCCTCGATTTGGTTTATACCTATAGAAATGTTGTATGGATGGATGCACGCTTCTATCCTGCTAGGAAAGCCCTAGTAAAGATGAGTAATTGATATCTAAAAATGCTCTTGTATGTCGCTTGAATGTCAAAGAATTTATTGACATTGGCAGACGACGTGTCGTCTGTGCCAACAGACGACGTCGTCTACAGAACTCTTAATGTAGGCGACGTCGTCTGCCCAGGCGACATGCACACACCGCTTCGCCTACGCATTCTGCTCTTGTCACAACTTGCTTGAGCTCGCGCTTGTCTGCTTGCAGATGACAACCACGATGGGAGAGTTGGTAAACTGGCGTCCACCCGCTGCCGATGAAAGTTGTTACCAAAACTTATTACAAAATCTGGATGCACTGTATCCTTCTAACTGGCGAGATTGGGTGGTAAATACTGTCAACTACAAAGATCTGTTTGGCGGCAGCTTAGCGCCTGACACCGAAGCAAGGCTACGTTTTGCAATACCGACATTGCGCCTAGCCAAAATTTTCCGCTGCGGGAATTCGCTCAGTGAACGCAGTTATAGAAAGCTAAAAAGAAAACTGCTGGAGTGGCCGATCGGCTTAGCTCTTATTTACCAACCGCTATCTATCATGACGAAAATTCATCCAGTCGGCGTAAAAAATGGATTTGATGCCACCCTACCATCCCTAAAGCCATACTTAATATCACGCAAGGAAACTTCGGATGCTTTGAAAGCTGAAGCTGAAGAAGACAATGCTACGTCGGGTTCGTCGCGTGTGTCCAAGAGACGTCGCAGCCCTGAACCACAGCCAAACCCTAAAGTCCCTAGAACCACTGAAAGCTTCTCAGCGGATTCTTTAAAAGACTATATGCGCCAACAAAATGAAATCTTAGGAAGGCTGTGTGAACTCACTTATGGCCTAACGCGTCCGTCGCCGTCGACCTCGCGGACCGAAATTCATCCTCCTTCGGAGGCAGACTCGACAGCTGACGAAGCAGAGGAAGCTTGGAACGCGCCACCCTTAGTGGAAGAAGGGGAAGATGTAGAAGAAGAGCTCCTTCTTGACTTTGCACCCGAGACGCATGAGAGTGAAGGAAAAATCGGCAAGGCGTCTGAAAAATTAGTGGAAGAAGGTACCCACTGCCAAAAACTGGAATCTGACGGCTGGAAAAACATTCGATACGCGGATGTCCAGAAACAATTCCAGGCAACGCCTGTCTTCACTGCGCTTAAACTAAATGGACATTTGGCAACAGTTTCACCTCAGTGGCAACTAGTCTCAATCCTGGAAAAAATGGACCAGTGCCTAGGAGCTATAACCCACGGGTTGTTGCAATAGCGTAAAGTATTTATAGATGCCTGTACCACCGCACCTCCGGAAGTAAAAGCGTACCTCACAAAAAACCTAGCCATGAAAGAGAAAGCTCCATTCCGAAAAATTTCGGATTCTCTGCTCCAATACACTTGTGGGAAAAGAGCAGAGGTTCTGGAGCAAAGAAGAGCCCTCTTTAAGCCTCAGAATAAAACCATAAGTGATTTACTACATGCCATCCCGCCTTCCACAACCCACCTGTTTGCGGAACCACAGCTGTCCGACTTGATCAAAGAACAAGGAGGATTATCTAAGGTGTTTCCAGGCAAATACAAAAGACCCACACAATATGTGCCAAAACCCAGAAACAAACAGGGCTCCAAAGAGAAGCGGCCATTTCGTAAACCAACTTTTCGGAACTCCGATAGAGTGGCCACACGTACCTCGAATCAGCGACCACCGCCGAAAAATAGAAGGAGATATGAGGGCACAAAATACTAAATTTCAAGCAGGACAGGTCAGTTTAAAACACCATGAGTGGGAAAGCCTAGGTACCCCACGCTGTATCCTGTCAATAATATCCGGTTATCGCATCCCATTCATAAAACGACCGCCATCTTATCGACTTGATAGGGACACTTGCGCCCGATACAAAATCAAAGTTTCGACAGCCATGTCGAAAGAAATCGGGAAGTTAAAACAAATGGGGGCAATACGCGAGTGTCATTACAAAACAGGCTTCCTGTCCAACATATTCCTCCGACGGAAGGCAGACGGCTCAAATAGACCAATTTTCGATTTAAGGAGACTTAATTTATATTTACGTCCTCCTAAATTCCGTCTCATAAATCATCACAAAATTCCAGAGTGCTTAAATGCCATAGACTATATGACCAAAATTGATTTATCTCAAGCGTATTTCCATATTCCGATTGCCGAAGGCCATCGGAGATACTTAGCCTTCTCTTACGCTAATGTCACCTATGAAATGACCTGTCTGCCTTTCGGACTAGCAACCGCCCCTTGTTCGTTTGCTAATATATCTAACTGGTTGGCAAATTTTTTCAGGAAACAATCTATCCGAATGATCGTATACTTGGACGATTTTTTGTTGATGCATACAGACCCTTATACTCTCGAAAAACAAACTCAGCATGTCACGGACCAACTGACCAAGCTAGGTTGGTGCGTAAACCAAGAGAAGTCTGTGTTGACCCCTACAAAATGTCTGGAGTATTTAGGACTGGTATGGAATACGCACGACAATACCAAAAGCCTCACGCCCTGCAAAATAACCAGAAACCAAACTTTGCTAGAAGAAACCCTAAAAAGGAACTGGTGGACGTGGCAAACAGCAAAAGTCTTATTAGGCAACATCAACTTCGCCTCCTGCGTAGTACCATACGGGCGTCTTCATTGCAGAATACCCCAGATAGAAGCGAACAAGCTCCCAGAGAAAAACCGCAACAAACGACACGTGCTGCCCACATCCGTGAAGAAAGAGCTCTGGTGGTGGCAAAAGAACATAGCGCGGCAATCGCCAATACATCACCAAAATCCTACCATATTCGTAAGCACGGACGCAGCCGAATTGGGTTGGGGAGCTACGGTCAACGGAGTCAAGTTAAGTGGACTCTGGAATCAAATGCAACGCAAATGGCACAGCAACCAAAAAGAATTATGGGCGCTAACAGAAGTGCTGAAGATAATGGGTCCCAAACTCGTAAATCAAACAGTGATGGTACAAACAGACAACAAAACTGTAGTAGCTTATATTACAAAAGAAGGAGGTACGAAGTCTTTAAGACTCCTCCAAACGACATTCAAGATCTTTCACCTCGCAGATTCATTCAATATACACCTGATTGCCCGGTATCTCCCTGGCCGGTACAACCTGACTGCCGACAGCCTATCCAGAGAAAACGAACTGCCCGAATGGACTCTGACGGCAGACATCTTAAAAGTGATCTTTCGGCGGTTCGGAACTCCTTCAATAGACCTTTTTGCAAGCGAAAGATCTGCGGTTGTAGAGAATTATGTCAGCGAGAATGCTCACGACAAGAACTGCGTGTATGTGGATGCGTTCAGTCGACCGTGGAATTACGAACTAGGCTGGATATTCCCACCACCTGCCCTAGTACCTCGCGTCCTACGACACTTACAGAGGAGCACAGGAGTATATCTACTAGTAGTACCCAAATGGGAGAAAACCTTCTGGAAGGCCGACCTCAGGCAACGAGCACTATGTCCACCTCTAACAATCTGGCACACCCGCAAACATCTAGTAGATCTCGTAACCAACAAACCCCCTGTGGCAGCGAACAAACTGTCTTTGCAGGTCTGGAAGGTTCAGGCTGGTCCAGTCTAATCAATTCCTGGCCTGACGAAAACAAAAAACTTCTCGAGTCTTCCTGGCGAAAATCAACACTAAAAACTTATAAGCCTGCCTGGGAAAGATGGCGAAAGTGGTCCCAAACTCAGAATAACTGTAAGACTGAAAACCCAGGGCCGAACGATCTGGCTAAGTTCATTTGTCACTTACATATGAAAATAGGACTAGCGCCTAGTACTATAGCCGTCCATAAATCAGTAATTACTACATTCGCCAATCCTATGAGTGCAAACGAGCTCAACAAACATCCGTTAGTTCGTCAAATCCTGAAGGCCGTAGCCCTAAGCAAGCCTCCTCCACAGAAGACCCTAACTTGGGAAGTCGGGGAATTAATCGAATATCTCCAACATTACTCCGTGAATGTCGACAGTTTATTCCAGGTGTCTCGGCATGTAGCAATTCTGCTACTCCTGGCTACAGGACGAAGGGTGCATGACCTGACTCTTTTAGATATCAGCAGTGCTTCTTTCGAAAAAATCGACGATTATCTAATCTTCTGGCCCAAATTTGGATCGAAGACAGATTGTGCGACTTATCGCCAATCAGGCTGGAAGTTGTCGCCTAATGAAGTTCCCAAATTGAATCTTGTTTTTTGGATTGAAACACTCATAACCGTATCAGAACTTCGCAGGACAAGTCAAAATAATCTAACAAGCCTTTTCATTACTACGCGAGGGAAAGTTGGTCCTGCCTCCCGCACTGTTGTAGCCGGATGGATAAGAACAATCTTTAAGGACGCTCATATTCAGGACTCACCTGGAAGCCTTCGGTCAGCTGTTAATAGCGCCAATTGGAAGAATAATTATATGGATCTAGATGAAATACTGAAGCGAGGCAACTGGCAAAGTAAGGACACATTCCTCAAACATTATTTTAAAGAGACCGCGAATCGTCAGCAAACCAACCAATCTACGGCTAACATTGCTGATTCTTTTTCACCCTTATAGCCAAATGGTTACTATAAAAACTAATCGACCTAACTAATTGTATTCTGATTATTATTTAATGCATCATAATTGTGTTCCAAACTGTTGGATTTTATGTTGGTTGTTCGGATTGTTCCATCGCTTATTCTGTTGCTAATTCTGTGTCTTTGACCTATTTTGATTTGTTGTTCACTTACTACCTTTACATTCCACTACATTAAAATCGAATTAACTTTCTTAATGTGTTTTATTTTTGGGATGTTCATCACAGCTCCTGAACACCCAGCTCTAAGATCACAGTACGTCACGATCGCAGCGCCAGCAGAAAATAAACACCTCTCACCAGTGGGTCAAGCGAAGGCTCGGACACCTAAATAACACCGTTTTCCCCCCGAAGGGAAGAAAACGAATATTTAGGTTCCAGCCGAAGCTTGACCCACTAAGTTTTAACGTTCTTGCTGGCTCATGGGTACTGAGGAGCGCAAGCGCCCGGCGCTGCGACGTACGCGCGGCTAGGGAGGGGAAGGCGACTGTAGCCTCCCTCCACGTGACATAGAGGGCGCTGGTTGGTAGAAAACAGTGTTGCCACACGTAGAATCCAGGATGTTCTCTCACCAGTGGGTCAAGCTTCGGCTGGAACCTAAATATTCGTTTTCTTCCCTTCGGGGGGAAAACGGTGTTATTATCGTTTTTTTTCTTCACAAAATATGGCATTCCAGGTTTGCTGTCAAACGAAAAAGACAACGAGATAATGGTATGCGTTAGACAGAAATAAAAAATATAAAATGCTTAACGTTACGTTAAAGTTTCGCTGTATCGAAAGAATGAACTGAACTAATTCTCTAAGGGTAGCCAGACAAAATAAAAAAATACTGATTTGATCCATTCATTCAATGTAACAAACGATTAGCTAATTTCTCGATGATGAAGTGTTGAGAAACCCACTGACAACTGACGGCTCGTTAATTTGTGACAAATTGTCAGCGGATTTGAGATGTGACGTCGACTTTAGAAACCGGCCCTTGGTGTTGAGAAACTGAAAGTAGAATTAACCGGCGATTATTCGTCGATTACGTTAACAGCCCTATAATTGAGAGCTGGGAAACCGGCGGTTAATCTGGGGGCAGGGTGGAGTAGGCAGTTTGATTTATAATATTAAACATAACATATATTTTTTTCAGCTCATGCAGATGGAAGACCTGTCAGTAACACATTACAAAATACAGCAGAGACAGTTTTATTTATTGACCAACTATTTGAAAGTGTCAATGTAGCTGCAACCTTTTCAAAAAGAAACAAAGGAAAATCCTGGGAACAGCAGTGGTAGAAAATCACCTCACTACCAGTTTTGGAAAGAGGCAGTTAGTAAATTGGAGAAAATACGTTATGTTGATTCCAATGCAAAGGAAAAATCTGTGCCCTCTTTAATAAATTTTGTTATAACTCTAAAAAGTTACATGAGGCTGTGGCAGATATTTAAAAGCAATAATATAAAAATAATGAGACCCAGATATTTTAATTTTGATCCTATAGAAAACTTTTTTGGTCAATTATGAGCATATAATTACCGTAATAATGACCCAAGCTGCCACAGCTTCAATTGCACCTTCAAGTCATTATTGATAACCAGAATCATAAAGTTCTACAACCAAACGTTTAATTGTGAGGATGACCCGGCAGACCAAGTAATAAATTTGCAGTCATTGTTTACTGAATAATTCAAAGAAAATGTCGAGCCGGGTCATTCAAGTACAGGTCAAAATATTAAAATGATTGTGGAGCAGGCTCGCCGAAAACGATTGAATATTCACTCGCGAGCCTACTCTGCTGGATGGGTAGTACGCAAATTTTTTGATCAATTAAAATTAAAATGTAATTCTTGCAAAAATAGCCTAACGAGTAATGAAAGTAGTATCCACGACTGGATAAACTACCGGGAATACACGGCAGTAAACTACCCATCTGAAGGTGCAGTGAGGTGTTTTGGTACAGTAATATCTTAAACAAATGCATACTTGGAACACAATGCCATTAAACAATATAGCACCAAATGTAAATGATGTTATTGTTTCCAAGTATTCATTTGATTTTATTGACTGGACCGAACACAACACAATTTTCCTAAATCATTTCATTTCCTTAGTTGTGAGGTTTACATTAAAGAATTGGTGCAATATGATTAATGGAATTTTAAAGGGCTCGGATATTCGAAGGTTACTCAACCGTAATTTGCCTGCGATGCAAAAAAAGGTTTTGAAAAACATAAAAAGAAATTTAAAAAAAACATCTAATTGTTAAATTTTGATTAATTATGACTCTAAATTTAAGCAATTGACAATTTGTTTTTATTCAATTTCTCGTCTAATTTCGCAAAATTTTGTAAATGTTTGATTTGGAATGTACGTTTATTAACACTAGTTTCATAAGGATTTGTTACTAACAAGATATGGATTGTAAATTGTCTGAACTTTCAAATAAATAATAATTAATTAATAATTCTTTGTTTTAATTACTTATCCGCAAAATTGATTTCAGAATAGCAATAAAATTATAAAAAAAAGTTGAGAACCTCCTCCTTTTTTGAAGTCGGTTAATAAGCACGGCGTCTCAGGCTGTATCCGTTGTATTCTTATGCCATTGTCTATGTAACATTTAAAAAAAAAAGAAACGTCAAATGACATTAAAACACAATGATGAGAATTTTTGTTCTACAGTTGGCCGTCTGATACGTAGTATCTCTAAGTAGTCTGTGTTTAGTATGTCTATGGTTCTGCTTGATAGAAGTTAGAACAAAAAAAAAACAAAATTATAAAATACAAAAGCGTCTGGTGCTGTGAAAACAACTGTCAAAGTGTCAAAATGTCGGTCAATGCTCAAGTTCACCTGAGTAGCAACGAAAATAATAAAAAGAGTGATAAAACACTGAAACAATTGTTTCCAAAACGAGATGAGTGCTCACATGTGTCTTGTTATTGGCAAGTTATTTGTTTTCTGGCCCCTCAATTCGGTGAAGCAATAAAAATATTCAATTAACGTGACTTTGTTGTGTTCTTTTTGCAGCGAGGAAAACGTTTGGAAACTATGTCAAGATGTATCAATAAGAATTCCTGAGGAATTGGATAGATGTTACATCGTTTTTATATCCAACCCTTGCCGTACGGTGCCCCTGTGGAAACAAAGGGCTGGGCGCGAGGAAGACCGTCTCGTCATATGGGTGTGTACCGAAATTATGTCACGCTATTATGTACTTAATAAGCTTTATTGTTCTTAGGATGAGAATTCCTTCTAGTTTACTGTCGTTTAATTCGTGCCTATCCTCTTTATCATTAATCTTCTCAAGATTACTGTAGTAAAACATATTGGAGTAATAAATTTAATACAATAGACAATAATTGTTTACTAAACCTACTGTTCAGTTTAATCACTGTTCATGATAAAAGGGAATCCAAAACAGAATTCTTGTCTTTTTATGGCTAATAGTTAATCAAGAGTTTAATATATAACAAAAGCATTGTTATTTAAAATAGAGTAAAACTATCTAATACCTTTAAACAAGCAATTCTTGTATATATATAATCTGAATCTCCAAAACGGCACAAACGATTTTCATGAAATTTTGTATGCAAAGGGTTTCGGAGTTATAAATCGATCTAGCTAGGTTTCATTTTTAGAAAATGCGATTTCTCTATCTTCACTCAAGCAGAGCTTGGTCGTATTATCTATGTAAACTGATTATATAATTTTATTGCAGGATTATCATGTGATATTTCTGTATTCATGGGACAGCAAAACTTGCCTTGTTTACGATCTGGATTCTGAGTTGCCATTCCCAACATTTTTCCACAAATATGTTACTGAAACATTTCGTACAGATCAAGTGCTCAAGTCAGATTTTCACAGGTATGTTATTACTGCATTTTTTGATTATTGGCATCAGTTATAAGAATACAAACTATGAATACTACAACAACCAACAACTTCCAGATTCTTCCGTGTGGTGCCTGCAAAGCAGTTCTTGCAGAACTTTGCGTCAGATCGACGTCACATGAAGAGACCAGATGGCTCATGGATTAAACCTCCACCACCATACCCAGCAATATGCACATCAAGTAAGTATTTACAATCTTTTATTCAAATTTATGTCATAAAAAATATGGACTAAGGTCTTATTTTACATAACAAATTCATAGATTTGCAAATGTTTTACAAATTATCTTTAAGCTTCCATGTTTATTTCCTTTTTGAATATATTTTGGCTCCTATCCCTGGCGAAGAGCCAAAAATTTAATCCACTCACTTAACTAATGTGGAAAATTTATTTGCAAATATAGCATTTCATACAAATGTACCTACTTTTGTTTTGTTATTTTTCTTTGTTCTTGCCGGACAAAGTGTCTTGTTGAAAGTTAGGAAATAGGTCACTGGGTCACTATTGTGGCATAGACTAGAAGACTCTTTGTAGCTATAGTACAGAATATTTGAATACAGAATGATTATAGCTTTCAATATAATACTTATTTATGTAAATGTTTCACACAATTTGTGTTGCTCATAAAGGTTCTATGTTTCATTGCCACTTGTTACCTTTCAATATTCATTACTTGTAACAAATTGTTTTAATTTAGGGTGGGTGCACCAGTGCCACACCAGGAACCAGTAGTACACCATTTCAATCTTTTAACCGAAATATTAACCTTCTGTTGAATTTCCCGCAACTTTTTTTACGTTTGGTAGCCCTGCCGTACTTCTACCAATCATGTAAGCATAGATAAAACCGATGTACACGCCATCTACATCAGTAAAAACATAAAATCCGAAATGACAATAGTTCACATCGTTCCGGGCGGCCATTTTAGTAAGCACGCGTACGACGGTAAGTTTTTTAATCCTTTTATATCTTGGTTTAAATCAATCATTGTAACCTAATGTGCAATTATCTGCATAGTATAATGCATAAAGAAATAGTATTACTTCTTATTTCATCAGAAAATGCTAATTTAAATCATTGGTTGTCATTGGTAAACTAATGGAACACGAATTCAGTGATGTTCTAGTAATATTCCATTTGGTCTGCAACTGGTGATTAAAACTTTTTTATATTTTTTTGTTTTTTCGTTTTCATTTATACTCACTTAAGGTACTGCAATAAATTATTATAATAAACTCCTAAAAAAATCTCAATATTCCAGTTGTAGACCAGTGGTTTGTTACTGGTAACATCTATACAACGAGTTTGTGCCAGATGTAGACCAGAGGTTTGTTACTGGTATCATCTATACTAAGAGTTTGTTCCAGTAATTGACCACGTACACTTTATTACAGACACAATGCCACCGAAAAGAACATTTTTCAAATATAAGGAGGAAGATTTCCTAAAAGCGATGGACGAGACAAGTAATAGCGCAAAAATTATGCAAAAATAAATAAATAAGTAATATGTAAAAAAGGCCCCCGCACGCCTTTCAAACGACCGGGACCCCAGGGTCCTGTAGTATGCAATACATGTTCTGGTCCTGTTCCTATTACATGAAATTTGTACCCTGATTAAAATTTGTGATGATTATTAAGTACAAAACTTAATTAAATTAATTAGTATCAATAATAAAATTATTCTTCATTGAAAACATTCGTTTTATTTACTGGTTCACTATTGGCACATTGTCTGGTATATTACTGGTACAATCTGGTCCATCTTAGGCACATTGCGACTTTCCACATTCATATTTAAATTTAAAAAAAAACAATAATTATTAAGAAAATCGGATTAAACTACATGATTCCATGGTAGATAAGGAGTATGATGAATTTTTTTTGCAACGATTTTTGCAATAATTGAGTCACAGCATATTTTTTTTTTTCAAAATGTCTCTTAATCGGTTTGTTACTGGTGCACCCACCCTATTTGATTAAATCTTGATTAAATTTAACTTTAGTTTTTAAATCACAGACAGCCATAGATAATTGATTAGTTTAAATACTGATTAGTAGATTCTAAATTCAAATTGTCCATAGAAAATTTAAGTTAAACATAAACAATAGCATCGCTGCAATGTTGTCTCATCTCATACAAAGAAACCGTGCTGATGTTCTATACTGATTATTTTTTGTACGATGATCGCGTTCGGTTCCATTCCGTTCCACAGATATAGATGGTGATCTATCTATCGCCATGGAACGGAACCGAACGCGATCGATTTACAAAAAATAATCAGTATAATCAGATGAAAAACGTTTATTACGTCAGCACGGTTTCTTTGTATGGAATGATGCATCTTTATGCTAGTATTATATTATCTGTGACCCCTGTTGCCCCTGTGGTCTCCGAACGGTTAGGTACCTACAGGTACACCTATAGTTCACCCACATTTCGAATTTCTTCATTTTGAATTAAGAACAACCTAATCAGTACTTAAACTAACCATAAGGCTAGATTTTAGGGTTCTGTACCCAAAGGGTAAAAACGTGAGCCTATTACTAAGACTTCACTGTCCGTCTGTCTGTCTGTCACCAGGCTGTATCTCATGAACCGTGATAGCTAGACAGTTGAAATTTTCACAGATGATGAATTTCTGTTGCCGCTATAACAAAAAATACCAAAAACAGAATAAAATAAATATTTAAGTGGGGCTCCCAAACAACAAACGTGATTTTTCCGTTTTTTGCGGTAATGGTACGGAACCCTTCATGCACAAGTCCTACTCATCGGTTTTTATAAATAAAGCCCAGTGTTTTGCCTTATAATAATGTGTCTGCCACATTTTGATGATTAACGATTATTTTAATTATTTCACTTCCAGCTTCCACTCATAACTTAGATGAATACATCAACATGGATTTAGGAGTTGGTCCCGGTCAGGTATTGAACCTAACAGATTTCGTGCAGCGGTTCTACAAAATTAACAAGTAGTACAAAACTTCTGTACCCACTGATATAGATAGTCAAATGTTGTTTAAGATTTAGTTCCATGATCCCAATGGTTTTTCTTTGTTGATTATGTTTTAATAATCCTTGTTAGTACTTTATTTTCAATTGTCTTAAAGCTGTGAAAATTCTGGAATCATGTTGCCATACTGTTGATGAAACATTATTTGTTAAAAAATGTTATTTATGTTACATTGTGTATTACCAAATGACTATCCTTTTTGTTCACTTAATATTATTTGTACCATATTTCAATGTTGTGTTTGAGTGATCTTAAAGATTTAATAGCACAATAAAATTAATAAAATCTTCCCACAAACACAAAGAAATGATTATGCACAAATTGTTACCTTAAATGGAATCAACCACATATTGAAGTATTATGCTCATATAAATATATTTTTATGTAGGTTTAACTGAGTTAATATTGAGATTATACATTATTAGTAGTTATAACATTTAAATATTATAATAATGCAGTTCTAAAATCAGAAACCTACATAAGAATAAAAAAATATAAACTTTACTCTAAAAATAATTTTGAAAAAAATAATAGCTACATATTCAATATGGCAAATTATATAATAATTCAGGGCACTTCTATTCCCCATAAAAATTAGCTGATTTTGATATAATTAGATAGTAAAATGTTAAGCGTAAGGAATTTAATCAAGAGGCTAGTGCTTGAAGTTTCAATTTTATATGAGTACCTAATGTAATGATTTGAGTAGTGTTTTGGATGTTCTGCATTTTCTATTTGTCGTTATTGTGGAAGTGTATATGTATATTATTATTAACATTATGTAGATCATTTTTATTCTCATTTTGACTGAGGTAATCCTTGTTTACGGATTGTGTGTTACCTTAAGTGATAAATTAACATTTAAGTAACATTATAGTAGTGTATATGGTCGCAGGTAGCTTTTGTATGTTGTTAAACTATTTAATAATTTTGTAACAACTTTTATACACTCCTTTTATTCTTCCCTAGCACCCTTAGAAAATTGATAAAAAATACCAAAAATATATTTAAGAATATTCGCTTACGGTAAGGGTTTATCCAATATATGATTATTTTCTAAGGAGATAGTCAGTTCATTTACGTCCTTCTACTTCCACCTAACTAGGTATGTATTAATTGAATTATGCAAACTTAAGAAGTCTTATCTATTGTTCTAAATCTTCAAAGATTTATTTACACTATAAAATTGTACCTAAATATTTTACATTTTCTCTACTATGACTAAAAATATTAAATACTATATTATACTTAATAAGTAAGATTAGGGATACGGCACTACAATAGCACAGATGAAAAAAGTTTACAACGTTAGGTTTGTGAATAATTTTACTGTCTATGATTAACTTGCATTTATTAAATTTAAACTACCTACATAGGTATTTTCTGCAGGGTTCGTGATCTGTGTTCGTAACTTTTACAATTTCCTAGTCCAATGTTAATTATTTTTTAAGCTTTTACGACATCTTCCAAGTCCGTTAAATCTTATTTGAAGTTGCTTCGACCTAGTATAATATTGATGAAAAATCAAAACATTTTACTATAGTAATTTTAAGACCTAGTCATTATTATTAATCATTCTTCTTCCTAACAGTTATCACTTGTCACATTAGTATTTAGTCGAGGCGTAGCTGGATATTCTATGGGACCAAACTCTTTCGACTGGATGCGGTGGAACCCGGAGCGTAGAGCGAATATTTAATACCTGGGAGTGTGTTTACGTCCTATTGGTTACGCCTTTGTCCTATTACATATTATCCACATGTTACCGACTCTTTCGATACCTTCCTTCTACGCCTTCAAAGTTTTATCTATTGACTGACATATGAGTGATAAATTATTGTGCTTGTGCTTTTAATGTACCAAGTTACATGTTTTAATTTAAGATTTACCTATCAAGCAAAATAAAAGAAACATTACACGCTATTTGGTATTTTTATTTCATTGATTAAATCAACAACTGGTAACTACAAAACTATGACAACAGTAAAATTATGCTATGTATAAAATACAACAGGAACAGGTAACTAAAATAAAATTATACTTAATATATTTTGTATACTGTCTATAATATATTTTGTATACTGTCTATAATATATTTTGTCTACTATTACACTAACAAAAAAAAGGTTTATCACAGTTAATAACATAGCCTTGGGTTAAATTGTATCTAATACTTCCTATCTACATGAGCTATCACATTATTACAATATAATATGAATGGTATTAAATTTATTAATTAAATATTTGATACCCATATCATGGCAGTGCATAAAAAACAACTAGTCCGCCATCTTGGGCCATCCGCCATATTGGATTTAGAATGACGTCACTTAGGTAACCATGCATTGTCATACAAACTAAACGTGTACCTATGCAAAATTTCATCGGTGGAGGATAACTGCTTTAAAATTCATACATACATTGTAAGTTAAATAAAAGCTTGTAAAATTAATATTTAGTTAATATTTCCGCCCCATCCGCAGTGATTAGAACCGTGTGTTCTGCCTGCGCGCACCTGGAGCCATCCTCTGTCAATAGTGTCCATCCGTCTTCTAGAAGCACAGTGAACTCACTGCCGTGAGTAATGGCTGGCTCGATCGTAAACGTCATGCCAGGCTTCATTTCCCCAGGATATTTGTTTACTAGAACACAATATAATAAAATATTTAAAACGGTTTTGGGGAAAATTAGTTTCCACTTAAGCAGAGAGCAATGGCCACCCTTGCAGGCGCTTTACTTTCTATAAATTATTTCGATTGCTGACTCGTAGTCACACCAGATTATCACACCAGTGTGACAAACAGGAATATTTTTCTCGTTTGTCACACCACTGATTTTTCCACACCATTTATTCCTAACTAGTGCTGTCCTAGTTATACTAAATGGGTCTTCAACCTTACCGACTAGTAGTCACACCAGATTATCACACTAGTATGACAAACAGGATTGTTTTTCTTGTTTATTTTTTTTCAATAAGGGCGGTTAGATGTTGAAATGAAATAAAAGAAGCTGTGTGTAAGGTATTAACAAAATTCTTTTTTTATGAAAGGCTTAATTGTGCCATTAAGTGTGGAAAATTATATGCAATCGTTCAAATGCCCGCCTTGGCTATTTAGTGGTACGGATCCGAGTGGTCCCATTTTTTAATGATTCTTCTGCATAGATCCGGATCTGAATTTGAGCAATGGCCATGTCATCGGTCGATTGTGATTTGTTTGCATAGGCCTGCGACTTCAAAAAACCCTACAAGAAAAGGTCTACCGGCGTCAAATCGCATGACCTTGGTGGCCAATTCACATCAGATCTGCGAGAGATAACCATACGCTCAAATCGCTAATGCAGATTTTTTATAATTTGAACGTGCTGTTCAATCGTGTAACTTACCATGGTGATTTGGCATAAGTATCTCTTTTTTCTTCATCTTTCCTTTCGCAGGTATGCTGGAAGAGATTTCTATAGAAATAAGCATCACCTATGTACCTATTTTTCTGTTTCTTCTTCTTGTTTGTATATTATGAGTGTGTGCATAAATGGTTAAATAAATAAATAATAAATTATTAACAGATACTATTCAATCAAAAGTGACAAAGATAATATACCAAACTGATAAAGATAATTTTATCATTTCCTGCCAATTAAAACTTTTAAATGGTGAAATATCATTGGGAAATTTCCTTGAAACATTGCGTTAAAAACGTAATTTTGGTTTTTAATTAAAAAACGTGGGCGTATTAAAAAACTTCAAATTCCGTTTATAACGCAATGTTTCTAGAAAATGGTGGGTCCTTCTTTTATTTCGATATCAATTTCCTTTTGATTGAATACTGTTTATAATTTTAGTATGGTTAGACATCCACAGCTGAACAATCCCCTGGGGGACTGAAATAGAGGATTCTAGTGGAACGAGTGGCTATAGCTTGCACTACTTACCACAAAATATGATAATTAATTCCATTTGTATTAGTTTTATTTTGTCTTTCCTAAGAAATGAATACACTTTGTACCTAATTATGAAAAAGTTGGCAGAAATATAACTAAAAGTAGAAAATCTAAATAGTCGGCAAAGAACGAAAGTCGGCAAACGCCGATCAGCAGATCGACTTTATTAGAATATATAGGTACTGCACTAGCAATTATCGTATACATGGTGTGGAAAAATCAGTGGTGTGACAAACGAGAAAAAAAATTCCTGTTTGTCACACTGGTGTGATAATCTGGTGTGACTACGAGTCAGCAACGATTATTTCATCACCACTGCTCTAAAAACGGTAAAGGAAAACATCGTGACGAACCCGGCATGTCCCAGACCAAAAACATTCAAGATATTTGACATCCAACAACCCGCACAACGCCCGTGTGGTTGATTAAGGCCCCCTATCTAAGAGAGGAGTCCTGTGTCCCAGCAGTGGGAATATTAAGAGGCTGATAAAAGCAGAGACTTGCAGGTATTGGTCAATAACAAACGAGGCAGAGACGCGATTGGTCGACGCCCGCACATTTTACCACTCCGCTTGTCTGTGCCTCAGTGGAAATGAATGTTTAAGGTGAACGCGCACTTGTCCGCGCCGCAGGAGCCGCACGCGCCGCACTCATCGAAATTTGGTATGTTAAGATGGTTTGGCCATGTTGAGAGGATGAATGAAAGTCGACTAACGAAAGGTATTTACAAGGCAGACGTTTCTTCAGAAAGGCCAAGTGCGCAGTACCCATAACCGGCGTGTGTGTATGACTAGATGTATGAATGTGTGTGAAGCAAAAGAAGTATGTAAGGATCGTAGCAGGTGGCGTTCTGTAGTTTCTGCCTACCCCCATGGGAAAAAAGGCGTGAGTTTATGTATGTATGTATGTTTATATGAAATCGTATGCAGCCTCGCGCACCTATCCGCGCCGCACGAGCTGCATTTCAGCAAAATGCTGTAGGTATACGGATCCCACCAGCGCGTGCGGATGACGTCATCAGATTCGGCGGGCGATGCGGGCGGCGCGGAAACATGATGCATATCCGTATGAAAATATAGTTCAAGATGTACAGAAGTGGATACAATGCGTGCGGCGCGGATAGCGCGGGGCCAAGAGAAAATGCGATGACTGCGGCGCGGCCAGGTGCGCGTTCACCTTTACTGGGTAGTGTTCACGGAACAGAAAAAACAGTGGAAATGCAAAGTAGGCGTGGCACGCGTGTCACTTATAGGCGCTACCACGCAAAATTGATTCATCATTCCAGTCGTGTTCTAACATCGCGTCGAGTTGGTAGTCTCGCGACTAATTTATTTTTCCTTAGCTATGCCGTTTTGTTCCATTTTGGAGTGCAAAAATGATAGTAGGAGAAATAAACTTATAAATGCAGGTGTTTTGAATCAACGGTTAGAACGATTTTAGTTGTTTTCTAATAAAATATTAGTAAATTTCAATTTACTAATAATTTAATAGAATGTTAGTTAAAATCAACCTTACACGATTAACATATAGTTTATTTTGGATTGAACGTTTTCGTTCTCGAAAGTTCTTCGCTACTCAATTAGGAATGTAGTCGTGTCGGGTATTGATTTTATAGATAGATATCGATAAAAGAAAATAGGAATCTATATTTTCTTTTATAATAGGTGGATTAAAAATTTCCAATAAAAATGGAAGTTGCTGTATTGCATACATAATTATTATTGCAATGATTATACTGGCTACTTAACTAACATATCTACCCTACTACCTACCTACCCACTAGGTTAGGCGAACAGTAATTGATTTTTATACATATATATTTTTTTTTTTTAAATACTACGTCATTCATCCTACAGTTTTACTGATCTACAAAATAATCGACATATAGCAAATATTATGACCTCAAAAACAGCCCTACTGTCTAAAAGTTTCTTCGGAATGTCTTCACGAATTTATAATAAGCTTCCTAAGCAAATAAGAGAAATTGAAAACATCAAACATTTTAAGAAAAAATTACATGACTTTTTGGTAAATAGACCGTATTATACAGTACATGAATATTTGTCCGACAGATTCGTGATGAGCTAGTGACAAACTGGTTTTATGTTTTGATGCAAAATAAGTCTTTATTTCAATTGAAATTTATATTCTATTAAATTAACACATATCACATAAACTTATATTTAGGATAATATTTTTTTTTCAAACTATTGTATGCCTAACATGGTGGAGCAGTGCAAACGCACACAAAAATCTCTCAATAACAACTCTGTAACCGCTGTCTCACAATAAAGATTCTTTGACTTTGACAATGTAATTAAAAATGTAATGTTACTTCCATGGTTGAGTAGCAGTTGATATCAATCTATCACACGAATGTCAACCTTACGACAAACGCAATAAAGTTTATAATTGCAACCATTGAGAATACCGCCATCTATGGGTGGGTAGCGGAATTTACTTGGCAATCGAATCTAGTTTGACTTTAGATTACAAAACGTCGTAAATACTTTCTACACTAACGCAAGACAAATCCTATATAAAGAGAGTGAAGATTGTTTTCCAGATGTAGGATCTCTGACTTATGCTAGTTTTAACTAAAATTAAAACGACAAATCAAACGATCGGCTTATTTGTAATGATTTTTAGTTTATTTGTGTGAGTTTGGCGACAGCGGTTCCCATAGTAATTTTGCTGCATTGCACTTCCACTGTTTTTTCTGTTCCGTGGTAGTGTTAGCATCCGATAAGCGAAGCGCTCTCTCCATGACTTTTTTTTAATACTGATTGTCTTGGGTTTGACAACCATCTCATATCATGGTAGGTAAGCGACGATCCTCCCCCGGTGGGTTCCCGCATTGTCAAGGCGGGGGGGCTTAGTAACCGTGGCTTGGTCACCCACGGTGAAGCGAAGAGGAACCCGAGGAGGGGCCGCTCGTCAGGGCTTTTGCCGATAAGCCGACGACGTAGCGGCCAACATGTAGGTTGCGGTGCTGCCTGGGCGACATCGCGGCTGAGGTTTGGAGGCCGCGGCGGGAGAGGAGTGCCGGTATTGCGGTGCGCCGCTCTCCCTACCTTCCGCGGCCTGGACGGGTCGCCACGATGGCGGACGCGGTGGGGACGCAGGGGAAGGGGAGTGTCGGTATAGCGTTGGCCGCTCTCCCTACCACCTGCGGCCGAAAAATGGTAGGTGGCGGGGCCATTGACCTTGACCCGTCAAAAGTGTGCCATACACGAGGTTGTATGGCACCCATGTGCTGGTTTGGTCCCTGGGGTGGTTGCGTCGCACAGTGCGTTCTTGTGCGCCGGTGACGGGGGGTACTCCCCAGAGGAAGGTCCGGTGACGGACAGCCGCGGCAGGTTCGCGGTCAGTGCTAAAGCGTACCCGTGTTCCCGCCATAAGCGGCACAGGAGGACACCGTAGAGTTTTAGTGGGTTAAAGTCCCACATAACTGCGCTATCTCCCCGTGGTAGCGCAGTATGCATGAGCATTTCGCCGATGGAGTTTGATCAGAAGTACCTAATCTTTTCGCTTTTGCGATTCAGGGCTAAAGTCAACTACTGGTGGTTTGTTTAAACTATTTCGCTCTACTTGTATTCGAAGTGTCTGAAGAGACACTACAACAGTGCAGGATAAGCCATGACGGTGTTCCATTGTTATTAATATTATGTTATATACTATGTATAGGTCTACCAGAATCTCATGGCAAAAAGGGAAATAAAAATTTGTTGTATGCAATACTGGGGAAATTGGATCAAACGATCTTGATACTGTTTAATTTTTATTTATGTCTTTAGTATTAATGAACATGAGGTACCTATATTATAGTAGTCACAACGGATCTTTGTGTCTTTGAACTTGGTCCTGCCAACCATTGCGTAAGAAACAGTTTGTCATCGAGTATACTGCATAGAGTAAGCGAGATAGGACGATGACAAAAAAGACAAAAGATATTTATTTCAACTGGGCCACCAAGCGGCACTTTTGAATGTCACAATTTAAATTTACATGAAATAAAAGTTGATTCTACCGTGCTTTCGGAAAGTAGCTTGTTATGGAGAAGAATGCACAAGAAACTCCGTAAGCTTATGTGACATACATAAGCGAGTGAAAGAGACAGTTATACAATGCTATCTTCACCTTCAACATTGACACAAAAATAGCTACTGCGCGGGGTCTTGCAACCAATTCAGAGACACAAAGATCCACTGTGAGTATTATAGGTATGTGAATGAATAATGTTGTTATACATCGTGTTCTTAACATAGGAAAAATAAATCAATTGAATATTAATTTATGTACTAATTTATTATTTAGCATTTAAATCATACTAATAACTTAAAACCTCATTCAGAACTAGAAAACTAGAATACGATTCCATGAACTCCACGGGCATTTCAAAAACTTGTATCTTTGTAGTTTTATGTCATCTCTCTCCATCAAAATGGTTCTTTTTCATTGGCATTTAACATATTCAAAACCAATCTCTTTATGTATAAAGTCTGTAAAAAATAATAAAATGTATCATGTTACTTAAAGTCATTCATCATCATCAGTCTATATATTTTTTTTTATGTAAGTTTTATGGCCTGGTTGCTAGGACCTTTTAGCCACGTCTTTGGAAAGAGTTTTGGATCTTATATTTATTCTTTATTATGCATTAGAATGCGGATGTAACAGATTCTAATGGTTTTTGGAGTATTTGGCAGCAAATTGTATCGAGTCAGTCATCCCAGTAAGCTTTGCAGAGGCAGTCAATACTACAATAAAATACACCGCTCCACTATCCCGAGATCGTCAATGATTTTACAAATTTTGTCAATGATTTTACAAATTGTCCAGTTGCGGAGACAGTTGAGATACAAAACTACACCAATAATATATCACAATATCCACTAGGAATCAATTTGCAAATAATATTAACAGCCACTGAACTTCACTCGACAAAATCCTGCCAAAAACTCCCGTCTAATACACGTCCCACTGCAGGGCGCAGATTATTACTTAATATTTTTCTTACGTCAAAGATTCTCAATCTCCGTTAAAATCAATATCTTGTCGAAGAATTAGTAACAGTTACATTACTGTTGCCATTTCCTTCCGGCCATCATTCGATGTGCCCTGACCTACGATTTACCGATTTTTTTTTAATGGAAAGAAATTAAAATTAAGTAAGAAAAATATAAATTAAACTAAAAGTATCAAAACAAGTTAGTCCAACTTACCGGTCCACTCTACGACGCACTTTAAAATCAAAGATTGAGTTTGATTTACGCCTTCTTCTTCCCTTATTTTATGATACACATTGAAAACAATATGTCTCGCATGAGATCGAAGTGGGTTTATCGACATTTTCACAAAAATAACAAACTTTAAAGATAATATCAAAAAATTTCTGCAGCGGTTGACACATCAAGTACTTTGATTCGACAGGTGACAAATGACATTGCCATATCGCACACCTAGATCTAAAGAGAGCTAACTCAAAAATCTCAATTTTTGAGGTATGCATACCATCGAATTCCTTAACTCACTACCTAGCGGCCAACAAAACAGATTCAAAAATAGTTCCAGTACTCAACGCTAGATAGCGCCGAAAGCCCTTTTTGTTGAACGAGCGAGCCGCGCTCCTCCCCCACCAAAACAGGGACATCGCTAGTTGCAGCCAGAATGTCATGCAGAATGCACGTATATGTCGTAAACAAATTAGAGTCATTTTGAGTTGATTCCGTGTTGTTGAGTTAACCACGACATTGTAATAACTTTATTTCGAGTTGTCGCCGTTTTGTGTAGTTAGTGCTGAGTAAATTAAAGTAACATTTTGAGTTGAACCAGTGTTGATGGTGAGGTGAGTAAAGTTTCTGTTTTTATTTAGACTTGTTACCGTGTTGAAGAAAAAATTTTGAATTTTTAGTTGAGTCTGTTTTGTTGACTCATTGTTTAAACTCTTATAATTCTTTAAAAAACAAATGAAATTGAACTTTTTTGCTAGTGGCGATTGCAGTTTTTCCATCTTAATTCTAGTTTATTTTCGTCCTAGAACTACACAGCTTATTGTGTTTTTACAGAACAGTTTTTAAGTTAGAGCTGTTTAGATGGACTCCGGTACGCCACATCAAGTTTCATTACATTGAAGCTCATGAAATCGAACACGTTTCACCGATGGCTTATTATCTTTCAGTTAGTGATATTTACATTTTGTATTTCAGAAAAAGAATGAATCGTGGACGATTTTTAGTAAATATGGTTGAAGAAAGGGACAAAGAAAACATCAGCCCTAGCATACTGACTCAATATGAAAATACGCAACCAGATACTACTCCAATAGAACAGGAGTTTGAACAAATACCACAGAAGGAGATGGTACTTATAAACAGACCACAAATAGGAAATAACCACAAAATGTCATTAAGCGATGAAGACTCATCTACAGAACCTCATGCCCCCATATCCGTGGTTGATAAATCTATTCCGAGCACGTCTAAACAACAACAGCCTGGTACATCAAATTATTACATTTCACCAATCCGAAGTGACGAAAGTGACTTTGACAACTCAGATGAGGATCCCAATTTCCGATTAACTCATAAAAGTAAGACTCCAGCTAAGGTTGTGCCTTCTAGTTCATCGTCTTCGTCGAGCACCAGCAGTAGCAGCACTGAGAGTTCATCAACTTCTAGTAGCTCGTCGGACTCCGAAGATAATAGTGCAAATGTTCAACATCAACCTCAAGATGCTGTGGTTGCTGAAATTAATGCGCAAGAGCGCGAGATAGAAGAAAAAAAGGGTAAAAAGAGAGTACGTAAACCAACGATGTGGAAATCGAAAGTTGCAAAAGTGCTGAGAAATTCTGGTAAAGCGTACCAGTCTTTGTCCAAATCGAAGATGCAAATGCCAGAGAGAAAAGTTGGACCCCCCTGTGGAGAAAAATGTCGACTGAAATGTAAAGACAAGATCGATGCAATAACAAGGCTGCAGATTTTTGATGCATTTTGGGGACTTGGCAATCTTGAAAGGCAGAGAGAATTTGTAGTGCGACACTCCCAAAAAATAAAGCCCAAATATCGATACTCAAGCACACAAGATTTTAGAGCTCTTAATACCGCCTTTTATTTTGAGGTTGATGGATCCAAAATTAGGGTATGCAAACCGTTTTTCAAATCCACTCTTGACTTGAGTAATAAAGCGATACAAACAGCACTTTCGAAGAAGTCGGAATCAGGAGTCATACAAGCTGATTTGAGAGGAAAACACGGCAATCAACCAACTATTGATCCACAAATTAAACAGAGCGTTATAGATTTTATAAATTCTATTCCAAGGATTGAATCTCACTATTTGAGAGCTCAAACGACTAGGGAGTTTATTCCAAGTGACAAATCATTGGCCGATATATACAGAGATTATAAACAACTGCGTGAAAAAGATGGTTTAACTTTTGCTACGTCTTCCACATTCAACAGAATATTCAACACCGAATCCAACATTTCTTTTTTCGTACCGAAAAAAGATCAGTGTGATCTGTGCGAAAGGTACAAGAACTCAGACGTAGAAGAAAAACGCAAGTTAAGCCAAGAATATGAACAGCATCAGAAAGAAAATCTTTGGCAAGATCTGAAAAAGAAAATGACAAAAATAAGACCGATGGTACTATCGTAGCAGTTTACGACTTGCAGGCAGTATTGCAGATTCCAAAGGGACAAATATCCCTATTTTTTTATAAATCCAGAATCAACTGCCTCAATTTTACCATCAGCGATTTAAAGGTAAAAGAAGTGGTGTGCTTCTTTTGGGATGAAACCCAAGGAAAGAGAGGACCTGTAGAAATTGGCAGCTGTATACTCGACTACGTTAAAGCTCAGGTTGACCAATATCCTAATAAAGAAATTGACATAATTTTCTACTCGGACAATTGTGGCGGTCAACAAAAAAATAAGTTTTTGCTGTCTGTCTACGCCTACGCTGTAAACAAGTTAAGAGTCAAGACAATTACTCACAAGTTTTTAATACGTGGACACTCTCAAAATGAAGGTGACAATGTTCATAGTGTCATAGAAAAGCAAATTAAAAGATACTTGCAGTCGGGCCCCATCTATATACCAGAGCAATATAAAACTTTGATTGGTACAGCAAAAAAGACGGGCAAACCTTACACAGTCGTGGAAATGACGCATGACAAGTTTTACGACGTCAAGGCTTTACAAGAATCGTGGGGCACAAATTTCAATATAGACGAGGAGAGAAACCAAGTCAAGTGGCATGAGATTAAGGTTCTCAGGGTTGAAAAAGAACACCCTGAAACTTTTTTCTACAAAACATCATTTACCGAGGAAATGTATAGAAAAGTTTGTGTGCGAAAGAGAAATCTCCGCCTAAGAGGATCCGGAACTGCCATAGATCAATCTTTATTTTCAGTCGGTTTAACACGTGCATACACTGAAAAGATTGCATTGTCTGGTTCAAAAAAAAGAGACATACAAGAATTGATTGATAAGAACGTCATTCCAAAATCCTATTATGATGTTTATTATAAAGATGTTTTGGGCGATAATGACAATTGACATTTGAGTTTCAAGATTATAAAAAAACCAAAATTGTTTAGTTATTATCTAATACATAGTTTTACGATTAAGTGATTGTGATTTTCAATGTGATCTCAAATTGCCATTATTAGTTTTTAAGATTATGCTAAATATAAAGTTGTTTATATTTTGTAGTTAAGTCAGTATGCACTTACCGACACTTTGTTATGTTCAGCATACTCATGTAAGTTTTTTTTGTTTATACATTGCAATAAAAAAATTAAAAGTAAGAAATTAAGAATATCTTTATGTATACCTAATTATCATGCTCAATTACTCATAGTACACAAGGATAGAGAAGTGTCGTACTTAAATATAAGCCAAATGTGATTTTAGATGTGCATTTTGAAATGTTTTCCATGAAAGGTTTCAATAAGTATTTTGTTTATGTCGTGTTACTGTTTTATAAGATAATTTTATTCGAACTATTTACATAATTACGAGACTGTTATTCGTTAAAATTATCTTAGTAATGATGAATAAATAAAAATGTTTCATTTGAGTACTTAATTCTGTGTTTTCTTGACAGTTTATCAACCAATATACTCCTACTGTTGGTCACAAACCCGTCTATGAGTTGAATTGTTATAAAATAATTCAAAATGATGTTAAATTTAAATTAATATCGAATCTTCAAAAGAGAGCCAACTAAAAACTAAATTCAGCAACACAGGTTCAACTCAAAATATCAAAAAATATATACAAACATTGTTATGCAATACGGCAATAACTACAAAATTTCAATTTTCAGCCCTTATATGCGATTAAACCACAAGACTCTTATAATATCATTGTTCTATCTGCATTTAAAAGTATTGCTGAAAACAGCAAACTCCTGCAGTGCACAGGGAGACCGTAATCAGTTTTTCATCTTTTCTGAAAAAAGTGTTTTTTTGAGTTAATCGCTGTTTAGATCTAGGTGTGCGATATGAAAATCACAATTTAAAAAAAATAAAAAATGCCATGAGATTCTGGTACACCTATAATCTATACAGATTCTGCATATATTGTGAGAAACAACTTACTTGTATGATAAATTTCAGGAGGTCCATGGAAATACTCTCCAATGCCATGTCCCAACACAGAAGGAATGACAGTCAAGCCATGCTTTTTTGCATGTTTGTATATTTTAGAGCCAATTTCTGAAAAAGGGACTCCTGGTCCACACCCCGTGATGGCCTGGAAATAAAAATTATAAGAAACTTGCCTGACCATAAGTTATGTTTTACAAATAATATTTTATTGGAACCTTTTTTTTTCTTATAACCAAGGCTAAGGGGCCTGAGGAAATTCTCATGGATGTCTTCGGCCTGGGGTGACCGGAGAGTTCTGGCAGATTAACTGACTATAATCCACACAATGTCTTGGATATACCTTTGGCCAGGGCGCTGGAGTGCTTGCGCATTTCGTTAAGCTCCCCCGGCTTCGTATTACTCGCATGATTCACCCCCTGCGGCCGCTTGCGAACGCAATTCCTCTAGAGAGGCGCCGTGCCTGCCAACAGCCAGCGCAGTTTGCTTATAACACGAGTACTTACGACATCCAAACACTCTTCTGTTACACGAACAAGTTGTAAGCCTCTGTCATCCACAGCATCGCCGACAAGAAATGTTTTTGAGCAATCTCCATGGTAGCCTTTGTAGAATACCTGAAAGTGGAGGTATCAATTACACTGACTAAACAGAAGTAAATTCTTTATTTTTTTAAATATTTTGCAGACATTCTTGTTGCTCGCAGAACGGATGGCCGATGGCGCAGAAAATTCTAGAGTCGACCGCGAACCGGAAGACGTTGCGTTGGAAGGCCTCCCACCAGGTGGACCGATGACCTGGTGAAGGTTGCGGGGATCCGTTAGAAGCGGGACGCACGGGACCGGTCAATGTGGCGATGCTTGAGGGAGTCCTATGTCCAGCAGTGGACGTCTTTCGGGTGATATAAATAAAAAATAAATATTGTTTTTATTTGGGACAACATAGGAACCATTTTTGTTAGTAAACACCTTAGATACTACGACTTACACACTAGGATTAGTAACAAATTTAATAACAACAGACAACTTAGTGAGTCATATACTTGCGAGGCATCTCATGCGGACAATGATTCCGAATGAGATGCCTCAGCACAGGAGCTGTCTGGTCCTCAGCTACGACTTTCAGTAAGCTATTGTCACTCCCCCGAGTCCTTCTCACAAGCGATGCCACCTTTTTCCTGATGATAGCATGGAAACCATCTGTACCCGATTGGGCAAACATTCCCGAGGCACTACAGAAACGAGGGAGCTTCAACATCATCCTGAAAACATTATTATATTGGACGCGCAAGGCACTTAGTGTCCCCCGCGAACAGCTGAACCACAGACTTCCCGTGTACAGGCCTTGACAATAAGCTTTAAACAAGGTTATTTTGACCTGATCGGTACAACGAAAAAATCTGCGCGCCAACATGTTCCCGCGGACTGCCAACGCCCTGCGCTCCCTCTCCACATCATCATCGTCCTTAAGGTCGTCAACAAGTATATGGCCCAGATACTTAAACTTGGTCACCTGCTTTATATTAGTGCCGTTCAAAGTAATTGAAGGAATGGTGTCAGGGCACTTGCCGGCGGCCCTAAAGACCATGAACTCTGTTTTTCTTACATTATATATAAGACCATGTGATGCGGCGTATTTCTCACAAACTTTCAGAATTTCACTGATTGACCTCGCAGTCGGGCCCAGCAACACCATATCATCCGCGTAGCTGATGTTGTTCACACAAACACCCCCCACACGACAACCGACACGCATGCCGCTGAGCTCGACTAGGAGGTAATTTACATAGAAGTTAAACAGCTTTGGAGAGGACAACCCCCCCTGTCTCACTCCGCACTCTAACCTGTATGACTCTGAGAGGCAGTTTGACCACCTAACACAATTAGTCTGATTCGAGTACCAGTATTGAAATATTTTCAATAGTTCCGCCGGCATACCCCTGTCCTCCATCTTTCTCCAAAGCACTTCATACGAAACGAGATCGAAGGCCTTGGAGAGATCCAAAAAACAGGCGTATACCGGTGTCTTCCGTTCAGTGTAGTATTGGACAGTGTGCTTAAGAACCAGAATCGCGCTTTCAGTTGACAGTCCAGATCTAAACCCGAACTGTGCGTCATGTATGTTTATGTACTTATCCAGACAAGACTCAAGCACACTATCCAACAGTTTTGCTACAGTCGTCGCGAGAGAGATCGGGCGATAGTTTCCCTTGTCCGATATGTCTCCTGTCCTGTTCTTCACTATGGGCACCACTGTAGTTTTTTTATCAAATCATCCGGTAAGTATGAATGACTAATGCACATATTGAAGAACATGGACAGAACCCTCGGCACGTGTACGCCAGCATATTTTAAGTGCTCAATACTGAGCCCATCATGGCCAGGAGATTTACCTCTACGCATACTATTTATCTCTTTTTTAAGTTGCTTCGCTGTAAATTTAAGTAAAGGTTCCTCGCCCGCCACGGTGGGCCCACCATCTGGCATAGTGGTCGAGGGACCCAGAGGAGAGCGTACTTTAAAGTGCTCCATGAATAGATTAGCGATATCCCTCGGGTCATTTCGGCCCCCAACATTCGCAGGAAGGCCAGGCTTAACATCAAGTTTACTAGTGGACTTCCAAAATTTCGTGAAATCTTTTTCGGCTCTTTGTTTAGCTATTACGTCCATTTTAATTTGGTCCTGGTGTTTCTGACACCATTTTAGCCGGCCTTTAAAAATTTTACGGGACTCGCACATCAGGTCGTAAGCGGAACCAGTACTTGGTCTACCCAGTACCCTCCAGTTTTGGTATTTCAGCCTAGCCTCCCTATGCGCTATGCGTATCCCTATGCGCGATATAATGATGATGAATTCTTAGTGTGGGGAATTTCTCCTGTATCGTGGGTGCGTTTTCGTGGCTACTTGGACAGCAAGACCAACGTTTCTGTAGGTAGGCCATACAAATATTTGTTCCGTGCGGTAATCCAACTCACGACACGCAGCAGAGCAGCCAATCGCTCAGCCACTGCATCAATCGTGTCGCCAAACTTTGCACAAGGCAAATGCAGGTTAGGTGAAGTAACTATTTAGTAATCTGTGGTTAGGTGACGATACTTGAAGCGACCAGTTGTCTTGCGCTGCGAAGCCGCGGCGTCGCAGCACGGGCGAAACATCGCTTCGTTGTTTATTTTTTTTTCGGTTTAAACCCAGGCTTTGTTTGGGTCATAATAATTTATAGCCTATAACCATCTAAACTCCATTTGCGATAACATTAGACGTTTAAGTTAGGCCATTTTACAGCCCGCTGAACCGATTTTGACTTCTATTGCGTTGGTGCTACGACAAATGGTAGCTGTAGTAAACAGTTGGTTTTGGTAACAGGTTTATGCTTTTTATGACATCCTTATGTTTACGGGATAGAACTCAAAATCGGTGGAACGGATTGTAAAAAGATTTGGAAACATGTCTAATATTATTTCAAATGGAATAAAGAGCAATGCACCTTTTAAATGGTGATGATTTTTTCAAAGAGGTCGAGAGATTAACTTGACACATGAGAAAAAACTCACAAAATTCGGGCTCTCCCTTTATATTAATAATATTTACAACTTACCGTTATATCAACATTGACAATATCTCCATCTTCTAATGGCCTCAAATCAGGTATACCATGCACAACCACATTGTTGACTGAAGTGCACACACTCTTTGGAAAGCCCTTATAATGCAATGGTGATGGATAGGCCCCTGCTTCGATAGACAAGTTATGTGCCACTTCATCAACTGCATCTGTTGTGACTCCTGGCTGATGATAAAAGTTATGTTTTTGTTAGAAAGAAAAAACATTGGCAGTTATAGGCTTATTACATAAATCAAGGCTTATTATTTATTATTTTGAGCCTGATATGTCCCACTGCAGGGCAAAGGCCTCCCTTCCGTCTATCCATCTTTCCTTCCATATTTAATTCTAATGTGCACTATGTCAATCTTAAGCTCAACTTGCTCAGATTATTTACAGTTAAAAAGTAAATAAACAACCAACTAGCTTTTTTCATGAATAGATAGAATATGATAAAATAAAATGTTCTACAATACCTGTATAAATTGCCCTATTTTCTCCAATATATTTGCAGCTAGTTTGCAGCTTATCTGCATGCCTCTTATCTGGTCTACATTTTTGATTTCAGATATACTTGGCACCACTGATGTGTCTGGGAATGATAGGTACTTAGGCCTCTCAATGTGTTCCGGTACTATTCTACTAGGTGTTGTTTCTTCTGGTTGGTATACTTTACTGTACACACCAAACCGTTTTCTAAAACATTTTAAACGGTTATGTAACTTCTTCTTTGTGTTAATAGCAATTTAACTTACCTTTTCTGTTTCTGGAAACAAAACTTGCTTATTACCTAATAAAACACACACAGAAGTAGCCAACAAGTACAGGAAAATAATGTGAGTGCACGCACATGCATATGAAATTAGTTACATAGACAACATTTATTGTGTTAGTATCCTCTTATATTAAACATCAAAGTACTGAGACCAACTTACAATATCCGCTTCTGAATCCTCGGGTTGCAGGCTCTAGGTACTCTCATTTCTGAGGGATTTTTTTACTATTTCTTTATGCTCGCGGTCTCTATGAAGAGGTTAGGCGTGAAACTGAAGTGCAACTTAAATAAAAACAAATCATTCATTTAATACGAATTGGTGCAAGGGGATAATGGTTTAGCATGATGAGATGAATGATTAAATGGGAAAAAATCGATAAGAAATCAACAAAAACACTGTTTTATTATGACATCTGATCTTACACATTCGCTCTCCAAAATCTGCCAAATGACTGCATTCTATCTATAATAAACTGGTAATAATATTAATGTAACTAATATTACCATCCACTTCATTCATAAAACTTTTCTTTATTATTATTTTAACTTACGAAATGGAAATTATGGAAAACAAATTTACTTCTTTGTTGTGAATGAAAAGGTTATTATATCCAGAGCTGTCAAAACTCCAACTTGTCAGTTGCCACTTTTTTTTTTTTTGTTTGCACTGTTTGTGCATTTAGCCAGTGTCACGTTTAGAAGTTCTAGTTTCTTTAGTTTTTAGTCCAATTGGTCCAATGTCCTATTTACGCCACAGATTACTGATATGATTTACGCCCCAGCCCAGTAAAATGGTGGTAACTTTATAGGAAGCCTCTACGGAGTTTTAAGTCACTAATCGCACACAAATAGTCACAAATGTTAGTACACTGCTCAAAAAACAATCACGGGATCGTCGCCAAATGAAATAATAATTCACGATAAAATAAAACCGTACTTTATTATTATCTCGTTACACTTCCAAAAAATATATAATTATTTTTACTCTAAACTAGGGCCTAACTTAACAGCGCAGGTTGAACGACTGGCGTCCTGTCCTGTCGGCAGTGTCGGCCCAACGTATGTATAACATTCAAATGGTATGCAAAATGACAAAAAAATAAATAAAGGTAAATAACTGCAGATTTACTCTAAAATATACGTGTGAACAAAGGCAATTACTATGTAGCGCCTGCGTTATGTAAATATACAAACTTATCGCTTCAGCAGGGGCCATGTATAATAGTAATCTTTGGCAGGGGCGCTACAGCCAGTTTCACGTTTAGTTCATAATTTTTTATACAGTTCCTTTGCGTCAAAAACTAAGTTTTGCAGTAAGCGGATGTAAATGTAACACATGTCAATGTTTTTTGGAACATTTGGCATCAAATATCTTATAGCCAAGCTTTTCTCAGGTACGACGGCCGTTTCACGATTGATAATTCCGTGATATTCGATTCGAATTACATCGTTGCATCGAAAACATCAATGTTTACAATACAATACATCGAATCGATTCGATGTTTTGAAAAGCTTTCGATATAGTTGATGTATATCCAGTAACCAGTTAACCAGTATATATACAGTTAATTTCACAAGAACTCAAGTTTGACCACAAAATTTTTATCTACAATATTTCTTTCTCTTTGTTTTTTTTTTTTAATAAATACGTTTATTTTTCAATAGTATGACAATATAAAATTGCGTACAAATACAAAACCATGGTAGGAACTTCAGTCCCATCTGAACGTTTGTTTTCTAAAGCAGCACAAATCGTCAATCAACAACTAAATAGACTGAAAGGCAACGATTAAATAAACTGTTGTTTTTGCAAAGTCTCTCAAAACAACACTGGGAATAGGACATTAATTCCATTCCGTCCTATTTTCAGTGTTCTTTTGACAGACTTAGCAAAAATATTGCGGCAGTTTTTTTTTCTTTTTAAATTATACTAAAGATTTTTGTTAAAGATGGCTTTTACTTTTTCAACAAACAATGTTTGATTTAGCGATGGTTTGCATAAAAAGTTGTGTAGAAGTAGTTTATCAGAATGAGATGTATATATAAATTTTCACAGGACACATCGTTTCATCATTCATCATTTCAGCCGAAAGACGTCCACTGCTGGACATAGGCCTCCCCCAGGCGTCGCCACATTGACCGATCCCGTGCGTCTCGCATCCAGCGCCTTCCCGCAACCTTAACCAGGTCATCGGTCCACCTAGTGGGAGGCCTTCCAACGTATCGTCTTCCGGTTCGCGGTCGCCATTCCAGAACTTTTCGGACCCATCGGCCATCCGTTCTGCGAGCAATGTGCCCTGCCCACAGCCACTTAAGTTTGGCAATTCTTCGGGCTATGTCGGTAACTTTGGTTCTTCTGCGGATATCATCATTTCTGACGTGATCACGCAAGGAAATTCCGAGCATAGCCCTCTCCATTGCCCTTTGGGTGACTTTAAGCTTTCTGAGAAGGCCCATTGTGAGCGACCACGTCTCGGTCCCATAGGTGATCACTGGCAACACACACTGGTCATAGACTTTGTCTTGAGACACTGCGGTAAATTGGATGAGAATACCACGCAACTTCCCGAACGCCACCCAGCCGAGTCGGATTCGACGGTTGACCTCTTTCTCGAAGTTGGACCTACCCAACTGGACCGTTTGTCCCAAGTAAACATAATCGTCTACAACTTCGAGTGTAGAGTCTCCGATCTTGATAGGAGTGGGTGTAACATGGGCATTCACCATGACCTTGGTTTTGTCCATGTTCATTTTAAGACCCACTCTTTCGGAAGCTCTACTGAGGTCATCGAGCATTTTACTGAGGCTCTCCATGGTCTCAGCCATGACCACTATGTCGTCGGCAAACCGAAGGTGAGTGATGTACTCGCCATTAACGTTGATGCCTTCCAGTCCAGAACATTGAAGACGTCCTCCAACGCAGCAGTGAACAGTTTCGGAGAAATGACGTCTCCCTGTCTTACGCCGCGCTGGAGAAGGATTGGTTTCGAGGTCTGATCCTGAAGACGAACTGACATTGTGTTGTTTTTGTACAGACACTTCAACACCTCAATGTACCGGTAGTCGATCTGGCACCGTTGGCCCAAGTCTCGATCGAATCGAAGGCTTTTTCGTAGTCCACAAACGCTAAACAGAGAGGCAGGTTATACTCTTCGGTCTTCTGTATAACCTGCCGCAGCGCATGTATGTGGTCTACGGTGCTAAAGCCTTTTTGGAATCCGGCTTGTTCGGGAGGCTGGAAATCGTCAAACCTGCGCGCGAGACGATTCGTGATGAATCTTGAAAACAACTTGTAAACATGGCTAAGAAGCGAGATGGGCCTATAGTTCTTCAGCCGGGCATTGTTGCCCTTTTTGAAGAAACAGCTTCTGAAGGGCCTTGAGGACCGGTTTTCCACCCGCCTTCAGGATTTCAGCCGTGATTCCGTCATCACCCGGCGCCTTGTTGTTTTTAAGCTGTTTCAGAGCCATCCTAATCTCGTACAGGCTGACGTCCGGGATATCTTCGATAAAGTGTAGGGTCAATCTAGCTCTTGGGTGGTTTGCTATACTCGCAACGGGTTTGCTGATTGATGTGTACAACTGTCCATAGAATGTCTCGATCTCCCTCAGAAGCTCCGGTTTGGCGGATAAGATCCTGCCATTGTCGGTCTTCAGTTTCGTGAGCTGGCTCTGCCCAATACCCAGATCCCTTGAAAAAACCTTGGAGCCTTTATTTCGCTCAATCGCGTCTTTAATACGCTCGGTATTAAAGCGGCGGAGGTCTCTTTTCAAGGATTTAGAGATCTGTCTACTGATCTGCCGGTATTTGCACGCCTCATCTGAAGACTGCAGGATCATCTCACGCCTCTCCTTCATAAGCTTGAGGGTATGATCAGAGAGCTTTTTGTTTCTACCTGTACGACGGGTCTTGAAAAACTTAGACTCGACCGTATATGAACAGTTTACAGACATACAGCTTCCACGAACCCGTCGCTGTATTCGTCCACGGAGCTCCCTAGGCACTCGAAACGATTCTGGAGTTCGAGCTGAAAGCTCTCGGGGTTTTGGACCTGGATCTGTGCTGGACGGAGTGTGGACTTCATCAGTTGAGACCTTTCAAGCTTAATATTAATGTTCAATGTGCCTCTTACCATGCGGTGATCGCTCCCGGTTTTTACCGAATTGATCACAGAGACATCATTGAACATTTGCTTCTTGGTTGATATGATGAAGTCGTTCTCATTTTTTGTTGCACCATCGGGGCTCTGCCAGGTCTCGAGGCCCTCCTTCTCCATAAAACTGGCCAGTAGGTGACCCCGGTGGTTCCGTCGTCCAACTCCAAATTGCCCCACTTGCAGCTCATCCTCGTCTCGTTTGCCTAGTTTCGCGTTGAAGTCCCCCATGACAACGGTGAAGTGAGTTTTGAAACCATGCATGGCTCTGGAGATATCCTCATACATGGTCTCTACCTCGTCGTCGGGGTGTGCCGAGGTTGGGGCGTAGACCTGTATAACCTTCAGCGAATATCTAGAGGATATTCTGAGTATAAGGTACGCCACCCTGGTCGACACACTCTCGATCTTCACCACGTTGTTTACAAGGGACTTGTGGACGATAAACCCGACACCACCCTGGAACTGCCGGTCACCCTCTCGGAAATAGAGCAGGTTACCCTATAATACTCCATCGCAACCTGCTCAATTCCTCTTGAAGCTCGGTGATCTTCTCGTCGGTCCGAAGTGTGCGCGTGTTGTACGTTGCCAGGTCCAGTCGTCGGTGATTGTTGGGGTAGCCGGATCTCGTCCGGAGATTCTTAGCACCCCTTGCCATGCCATAACCTCGACCGCTACCGTAGTCGAGGGTAGGCAGGCTGCCGGGCACTAGGGGCCATTTTTATTTGTGCTATTCATAGAGTGGTTTTTGCCATAATCGCCACGCTTGGCAGGCGGGTTGGCGATCGCAGTATGGTTGTTATAGAAGCACAGAGAACGCTGCTGCCCATTCTCTGGTTCGTCCCTTAGTCGCCTCTTACGACACCCACGGGAAGACATGGGATGGTGAAATTCTTAACGTCCGGCACCATACGGAGCAACACAGGACACAGATCAGTATAATTTCATGTGGTGAATCCTGCGTGATACCACGATACTACTTGTGTAATTATGTAATAAAAAAATGCAAAAACTTTTTTTTTTTATTATTTCAGGTAACTAAGCTCGAGAACGAAGCACGAGTATAATGATCGATCTGAGACATTAGTGCGAGTTTTTACTCACGCTAACTCGTGTTATCGTAAACGATCTCTTATGTCAAAATGTATACAAAAAAAGTGGTTTCTCCTCACCGTCACCAGACGGCGCTTAACCAGTTTCAATACAAATTGATGTTTACGTAAACGCGATTGAGCGTGAGTAAAAACTCGCACTAGGGCGTCTGATCTGTGTCCTGTGAAAAGTAATATTGTACATGTCAAAACAGTTCATCTTTTCAAAGTGAATGTTTTTGTATGTAGTTACAGATTATGCAAGGAGTTAGATCTAATATTGTATGAAAGATTAAAATCTAAACTTTAATAACATAATGGATATAGCTCTTTTCATAACCGTCGTATACAAAAATTTTCACTCTGAAAAGATGTTTTGAGATATATCACTTTTCACGTGACTACATACAGCTCTTTAATATAATGTGAGTAAAAGTACTCGATATTTACAAAACATCGATGTTTTCATCCGATACATCGAAAGACAGTACAGTACAGTCCCGTTTTATCGAATGGACACCCCTACGCCAGCGTTTGTTTTTTGACAACCAAATTACATATTTGACACTGACAGTTTATTCTGGTCAATTCTGGGTAACTGGTATACAGCGTTGCCAGAAGGTTACATTTCTTACATTTTTCGTAACTTTTGACCCCCTCGCGTAACATGTAAGTAATTTTTAAATTTAAGGCAATTTTCGTAACATTTGTGACCAACGAGATTTGTAATACTAGATTTTTATTGCAAACAGTTTACGAACGCATCCAAATTGAACGCACTTAAAACTGGCGCGTCTAGAAAGTATTTCACTCCATATCATATTCAGAGATGGCTCTGAATGAAACGCGCCATGACAAAATGATACATATTCTGCATGAATTAAAACTGGATTTTGCTTGAGCGTGTACGTTGTACGTTTCCTACTTTGCGAGTTCGCGCGGTTTCGTACTAGAAGTTCGGGTGATTACCTACATTTATTGTTTGATACGTAATTAGCGTTAAAGTTTCGAAATTATCGAGATTCTAGTGCCTATCTTTAATGTATTAATAAGTAACTATATGTCTAAGTTTGCAACTTAGTTAGACTAATAAAATAAAAATATCTTATGCATAAATATTAAAATGCAGGTGCAAGCAACTAAAATTTCTGTAGAAAGTGTGGATTTAAGCCTCTACGATTATTACATAACGATATTATAGAAAACTAATGCTAGGTTGGTGGATTTGATGTTTTTTTGTCTCCAATTCGCTATATATTGTTTTAGTTTTCGTCATAATCTAATAAGCCTGTGTAATTGTCATGTTTTGTGATTTCAGAAAAAAAGTAAATTTAAAAAGTATAGAACAAAACTTAATGAAAGCGATTCACAAGTACTCAAATTAATACACAATAAAGAGAGATGACAAATCATCGTCGATAAACATATAAACTCACATACACAAACACCCAGAGCCGGAACAACTATCTGTAGGTCATACAAATATTTGTTCCGTGCGGGCATCGAACCCGCGACACGCAGCGCAGCAGTCAATCGCTCAACCACTGAGCCAACCGTGCGCCCAAAAAAAACTAGAGCATAGATTACTATTATAAACTAGAGTCTGTTTTATCATAAGATTAAATACACCATTAGACATCATAGATTCCTTTATATTCTGCAATTTACTAACATCAATTTGCCTCCGAACTAAAAAAAAAGAAATAAAAAAAAATGTAACTTTTGCAGCAAAAATGTAACATTTCAAGAAATAAAACGTAACTTTTGACTTAAGGGCCCTGGCAACACTGCTGGTATATTCTGTGGTGTTGTGGTTTGAGTTTGTTTGTTGTTAATTATAATAAACGAAAGAAATATTAATATTAAGTGTTATAACAGTGTAGGCTTTCCCAATCGAAATATGTCGCAGAGTGAGTAAAAAGAAATTGCTTCTTTAACTAAATGAAAACATATGATTTAAAAAAATTGTGTGTACTGAATACTTATTGATTTTATTGCAGATTCAGAAAAACCTCCTTCTAGCCAAGATGTTGTGGATCCAACAGGCCCAGCTGCAAGAAAAGGAGTCCTCATATCTTTTAGAACGGGCAAAACTATGGAAATACCCGAGAAAGATATCGTATGTAAACATAACCTTAAAATGTTTCGGTTTAATGAAATCTGTGATCTTACCAAAATAATTACAGATCTTATTTCAATTATTTCTATTGGTAACAATTCAAACTTGTTTCTTCTGCCATTTACTTAGTTACCGGCCCGTATAGAAGAATTAAATAATTATTTTTATAATTTCAGCTTGGGAAATGCAGATTTGTTGGTGAATTTGAAAAAATTAACAGAATTGGCGAAGGCACTTATGGTATAGTATGTAAGTTTGGAGATTGTTTTTCTTTTTTCCTAAATCTAATCAATAAATAGGTTATATGGTCTACTCTTGGACTAGGTAATTCCTACATTGTGCAGTAAAATTAAAGAAAACTGTAGAAATTTTGCAAGACACAACATATTTCATTAATTTACTAATCCAGTCTGTTACAATAATCCCCTTGAGTGTCTGAAACGTAGGTCCACGTGAGATGCAATGGATTTTTAATTGTATTGGTAATAATGGCATTCAACCGGTTCATCAACATTGTTTGCAGACAGGGCAAAGGATAAGTTGAATGGCAGCATCGTGGCTTTGAAAAAAGTGAGGATGGATGTTGAAAAAGATGGTCTGCCACTGAGTGGTCTACGTGAGATTCAGGTGCTGATGGCTTGCAGGCACGAGAACATTGTGCAGTTGAAAGAGGTCCTGGTTGGGCGGTCTCTTGAGAGGTATGTTTCATAAATACTTTTTTTTTTAAATCATCATTTGTACAAATTATTAGGATTCCTTTTAGATTATAAATGGTCTTAGAATAGAGCCTTGTGGCATTAAATTTTTTCATGACTATTTTAATGGAATGTCATAAAAATATTTTCTGGCATTTGGTTAAATTGGATTATTCAGTTTAGGAGAGATTCTTGTTTGGGCAGATTCTTTTTACTGCAGTTTCAAAGTCAATTTCAAACTAAAAACTTTATTAAAGATACTTAGCAAAGGTAACAAAATTACAGAAAAAAAAATCTTATTCTTAAAACTAAATACTTACCTTATTAACGCAAAGGTTACAAAATCAGACTATAGAGACATATATATATACTCTATAGGAGACCACATGATATCGCTCCTGATCTGATCTGATCAAGCATCAGATTGGTGCGTGCTTTCATCCGCAACATTTATTTATTTATTCAAAATTATGTAAGTAACACCTTAACAGCTATATCGCCAATGCGATGTTACTACCACAAAGATATTAGAATTATAGAAAAACAATAAAAAATACAATTAAAAATCCATTAAAATACAATCAATCATACAATTATTAATACAATCAAAATTCAATTATCATACATTAAACACAATAAAATACAATTAAAATACCATTATAATCCAACAAAAAATTTAATTAAAATCATTTTTCAAAATTTTCAATACACTTCAGTGCTACTTTTGTGAACTTCATCAGGCTACAGTGAAATATATCTATCTCTTTTGCTATAATATTTAAAAATCTTATGACGCGTGATAAGGGGGCAAACTTGTTCAGGTTAGTCCTATAGGATTGCTCCAGTAGGGTTGGCGCGGGGTGGCGCGCGCCCCCGCAGCCGGGCGGCACACACAGCCCCAGCTCCGCTAACAAATCAGGGTGGTGAAGCCAGCCGCGCAGCACCCGAAACACGAAGCTACACAGAGCGATGTCCCTCCGCACCGCCAGCCTGCTGTACCCTACCATACCTATTACGAAGAGACTAGGGTACATGAGTGGGAAGAAGGGATAGACACCGTACAGCTTCAAAAACAAAAAACGAGTGAATTTGTTTTGGATTCTTTCCACCATGGTACTGTATTTAGCCTCATGGGGGTTCCAAACGATAGCACTCGTTTCAAGACGGCTCCGTACCAGCGCATTGTACATGATTCTAACCACTGCCGTATTCTGAAAGTCCTTGCACTGTCTGAGTATAAATCCTAGATTTCGGAAGGACTTGCCGCAGATATCTAAGATGTGCTCACGAAACGTTAATTCCGGAACCATCTCCACCCCCAGGTCCCGCACATGCGTGACTCGTGACATGACCACGGCTTCCATCTCATACTGATGCAGCAGAGGTTCCCGCGCGCGAGTGTAGCTCATTATACCGCATTTGGAAACGTTAAAACCTAACTTATTATCTACACTCCACTGCACCACCCTATCAATATCCTGCTGAAGCCGTTCACAGTCCGAAGTATTTGCTACCGATAGGAACAACTTGCAGTCGTCCGCGAATAGCAAACACTTCGCCTCCTTTACGACTTCTGGGAGATCATTGACCATTAGAGTAAAGTCTAATGGACCGAAATTGTTACCCTGACTCACCCCCGAAAACGTGAAATATGGCTTGGAGATGTATCCGCCGTAATCGACATATAGTTTTCCAATCAATGCAAAACTTTTGTGTATCCTTACATAATACTTCTGTAGAAGACTGTAAAATATATGACTTATCAAGACTCTTAAAAAAAAGAATCTGCCGTACCAAGAATTTGCCCAAACCAGAATCTGTCCTATACCAAAAAATATGTTAAACTGATAACTTTGCATAGATAAACGAAATAATACCAACATAATAGAGAATGCATGTAATTTGATCAAAACCGCCAGAGATTATTACCCTTTAGCAACCATAAGAGCAGTTAATTTTAGCTTTTTATAATATTAGTATGCAAACAGAAACAATAGAATCTTTAGTTTTTTTTAATTTTTATGTGTTTTTAAACATTATTTTCCTTAGCAGCATCTTCCTATCAATGGAGTACTGTGAACAGGACTTAGCTTCTCTGCTAGACAATATGACGTCACCCTTCACAGAGTCCCAAGTGAAATGTTTGATGCTACAAGTACTGAAGGGACTTAAGTACCTACACTCCAACTTCATAGTGCACCGAGATTTGAAAGTTTCTAACTTGCTTCTGACTGATAAAGGATGCGTGAAAATAGGTAAGCATGTCATTCAATAATATATATGATAACCTTTCCACCACTTTTTACAAGCTTTGAATTGAAGATTGGAGGGAACAAGACGTAACAATAGTGTAATAATGATCCCACTATAAACTGAAAAGCACCAAGATCGACAAAAATATAAATGACTTAAACCTTATTATTATGACAACTTTCATAGCCTTTCCAATTTCGTCTATGGAATTAAAATAATTTATTATTTGCCTAGATATTTATCGTCTTGAAAAATGTATGACTTTTATACCTTAAAAGTGAATAAAAGAACGAATTTAGAGAATTAATTCAAAGTATATTCGGTCTGTAATAATTAATAAAGGTAACCCAGCCAATGCAAACTCGTTAAGGTGAACGCGCACCTAGACGCACTGCACTCGCCGCACTCGCCGCACGCGCCGCAGTCATCGCATTTTCTCTTGGCCCCGCGCTATCCGCGCCGAACGCGCCGCACGCATTGTATCCACTTCTGTACATCTTGAACTTTATTTTCATACGGATATGGATCATGTTGCCGCGCCCGCCGTCCGCATCGCCCGCCGGGTCTGATGACGTCATCCGCACGCGCTGGTGGAATCCGTATACCTACAGCATTTTGCTGAAATGCGGCTCGTGCGGCGCGGATAGGTGCGCGAGGCTGCATACGATTGCATATAAAGATTTATAAAATGCGATGACTGCGGCGCGTGCGGCGAGTGCGATGCGTCTAGGTGCGCGTTCACCTTTACAGTACTTTATGAATGACGTGAGAAACGCCCGCACAAAGCACTCATGACAGCCGCGATTGAGCTCGGTCCAATATTGCCCAATATTCCCTGTAAAACCGAATTGTCAATGTGTGTGTGCAAAATGACGCTTTGTTCGTAGTGGTCTCTCTGTCTGTGGCGCGCCGCCACTTACGTACTTTGTGGTTGCGTAGTGCATACAGGGATAATCGCCGGTTGGTGTCACATTTCCTGATACATGCCTAACGGGCCTCTATGAGTTGGCTTCGGCTCCTCGCACACCTTTCAAAGGACCGGGAATCTAAGGTCCCGAGACAAACAAATTCTAAACTAAGAACTATAGGTTTTTAATGCTGAACACATCAGGTTGATGTTGAGATACATGTTTCATGTTTCAGCTGACTTCGGTCTCGCCCGCTGGCTGGGCGCTCCTGCCCGTAGCGCAACTCCTCGCGTAGTCACCTTGTGGTACCGAGCACCCGAGCTTCTCTTGCAGTCACCTCGTCAGACTCCGGCACTAGACATGTGGGCAGCGGGATGTATACTCGGAGAACTATTGGCAAACAAACCCTTACTGCCCGGAAGGACTGAGATTGAACAGTTGGAACTTATTGTAGATCTTCTTGGTAAGTCAATAAAATAAACAAGTAAAATTCTAGAATAGTGAATTAATCTCATCATATAACTGCCCATGTTACTTGGGGTCGGAGCAACACGTTTTCTTCGTGTTGCGATAGAAAAATAATATAATTTGGTTATTTTTTGCCAAATGCACCAGTAGGTGCTGATTTTAAAGGACTATAGTTACCTGATATTCAAGCTCCCCTAGGAGATTTCTTTTTTTTTATGACAATTTGTCGAAGACAATTCCTGCCAGTGTCGTGTAGTGAAAACTCATGGGAATTATTGAATTTATATATTAATTTTAATTAATATCTTGAACTTTTTGTGGCGATCCTTTGAGGAATTTACGGAATTTTTTAATATATTTCTTGAATTCTTTAGTATGTATTAGAATGCGGATGTAACAGATTCTAATGGTTTTTGGAGTATTTTGCAGCAAATTGTATCGAGTCAGCCTTCCCAGTAAGCTTTGCGGAGGTAGTCAATACTACAATAAAATTCTCGGCTCCACTATCCCGAGATCACTTCTGTCAATGATTTCACACATTGTCCATTTGCGTAGACAGTTGAGACACAAAACTACACCAATTTCCAAATCCACTAGGAATGAATCTGCAAATAATATGTATATTATAAGCCGCTGAACTTCACCCGACAAAATCCCGCCTAAAACTCCCTAGGAGATATTAAACTCTCAAGTTTAGTTAATATGTATGTAAGTGCAAAAGAATAACGAGGACACTTTTATTTCCAGGTACACCATCAGATGCGATCTGGCCGGAGTTCAGTGCTCTGCCAGCCCTTCAGAACTTCACGTTGAAGCAGCAGCCGTACAACAACCTCAAGCAGCGGTTCCCTTGGCTGTCGGCTGCGGGGCTGCGTCTGCTCAACTTCCTGTTCATGTACGACCCTAACAAGCGCGCTACTGCCGAAGAGTGCCTGCAAAGCTCTTACTTCAAGGAACAGCCGCTTCGTAAGTGATTTAAAATTTCTTTCAACACGCTCTTAAACTGGATTATATTTCGCCGCTTTTAGGCTCTTATATAAGCAATTAATATAAAAACCCGGCCAAGTGCGAGTTGGACTCGCGCACGAAGGGTTCCGTACCATTTTCGTAAAAAATGGCAAAAAAAATAAGTTTGTTGTATGGAAGCCCCCCTTAAATATTTATTTTATTTTGTTTTTAGTATTTGTTGTTGTAACGGCAACAGATATACATCACCTGTAAAAAATTCAACTGTCTAGCTATCACGGTTCATGAGATACAGCCTGGTGACAGACAGACAGACAGACAGACAGACAGACAGACGGACCGCGGAGTCTCAGTAATAGGGTCCCGTTTTTACCCTTTGGGTACGGAACCCTAAAAACGATGGGCGGCGAATCAACGAACTATACTGTGATTTTTAATTTCATAGACTAAACTGACAGCTGCCAATGACCTTATTTTTTTTAAATGTTGCAAGCGCGGAGCATAGTGATGTAGGTAAAACTTAATCATAATTGATTCATCGAATCGCTGTGACTTGACTCCTCGATTTATTTTTACTTATTGGTGTTAATAAATGTTTGATGAATATAAACGTAATATTTATCTAAATATAACAGTATTCATACACATAGCACAAAAACTTGGATTGTGTTAAATATAACAATAAAATAAATGCGGTCAATAAGATGAAGTCTGACATAAACTAAATAAGGGCTGCTAGTTTGTTAACTTATGTATTTTTTTTGTCGTGAAATAGTTTCATTTTCGATCTACTTCGATTTTCGATCAACTTTCGATCACTCAGGATCTTCGATGAAGAATACACCTAGATTCCCGGTCAGCGCTTCAAAAACGGGCCGAAAAATTGGGCCACAAATACGTTTGTGGCCCTATTTCAAAATTAGTATGGTCCAATCATAGCCAACATTAATACCTTAAAAATGCCGAATGTGAGTTCTAAAACTGTGCAAATAACCACCGTAACACCTTGATTTTGGAAGGAATATCTTTTTTTCGGTAAGTTTATATCATTAAGTGTTTTTCATAAAGTAAAAACCGAATTAAATAGAAAATATGAATCAATTACCAAATATTATAATTGTTTTACCAACGTTTGCGTCGAAAAAGCGAACGCGCCAACTATTGTAACAAACATTGACTGTTCTGGAACAGAGAATGCATGGAGTAGTTTGTAAAGCTTTTTTTTAGTGATCCGTGTTTTTTGAAGTCTAATAGAAATCTCGTCAATTACTAAAGAATAAATTAATTCCTTTCCCATTTTAATTCTATTGAATTTCAAAGCACACAACGACTCGTTAGTAAAACCAGGCTGTGTGCACCAGGCAGGAAAGTGACAACGGAAAGTAAAGACGTAACGAAAAAAATAAAGTAACGGAAAGTACTTGCCCACGAATATATATTCATTTTAAACTGTCTCTCTATTCGAGCGATCAAAACAAAAAAAATATTATTCAAATTATCCAGCCGTTTTTGAGTTTTAGCGAGACCACTTTGTATGGGATCCTATATCTAGGTGTATTCTTTATCGAAGCTCAGGAGTCAGGATACGACACTATTTTTATGTAACGATAAAGTGGCAACCCCCCAAATGTCAGTTTAGTCTACGAAATTAAAAATCAGAGTTATAGTTGAATCAACCGTTGAACGTAATAACATTAACCGTTTAACCGTTTATGAATAGTAGTATATTTATCAAATCGTCGTATTCGCAAAGGACATAATATGAGCAGAATGTCCTATTCTCAAAATGACCAACAAATTAGAAAGCTTGCGACCCGATTGGTCTTTGGGCCGGCTAACAAAGATGACTCACTATTTTCTTAACGCGAATGAACTTAAGTAGCAAATTGTCCTGAGGCCTTAGTGCGAGTTTTTAACGTAAACGTCAATTTGTGTTGAAATTGGATAAGTGCCGTCTGGGGACTTCTTTTTTTGTATATATTTTGACATAAGAGATTGATTACGTTATCACGAGTGGGTGCGTTTGGCTCGCGCTTGACCACTATCTCACCTTATGGTAAGCGATGATGTGGTCGACGGTGAAGCACGCCTGCCTATAAAAAATCCATTCACTCTTGACTTAAAGACCCCTAGATTGTAGCTATCGCGAAACACAGACTCCGGCAGGGAATTCCAATCCTTAGCTGTAAGCATAATAAAAGTGTCCCCAAAAGGTTTTGTGCGTATGGGTGGGGATGTCCACCATGTACCGATGACGCATCGCCGTGCGTCTGGTTGTCCGATGATGGAACAGGCTGGGCGGAATTAAATCATGCAATTCCATCGCACACTCCCCGAAATGTAACCGATAAAAAAACCGCAAGCTGGCAACTTGACCAGTGCCTCATTGCCGATGAGTCTCTTGGCTCGCTTTTCGATCGACTCTAGTGCATCAAGCTGCAGATCCGTCCCAGAGATGAGAACAGTACTCCATGCACGATCGAACTTGCGCTTGATACAAGTTGAGCAGTTTTTCCGGCGTGAAGTACTTTCTCAACTTCGCAAGGATCCCCAACTTTTTGGCAGCCAGCTGAGCCTTTGCCTCAATGTATGGCCCAAATTTGAGAGCCGATGTCAACGTAACGCCAAGAAGCTCAAGATGGTCCGTTATTGGCACGGTTACATCACGGAAAGTTGGAGTCGGGTGAAATTGGCTCTTTTTAGCGGGAAAAAGACACGTTTTAGCAGCATTAAACCTGACCAGATTGGCATCACCCCATTCGGACACTGCTTGCAAGGACAATTTCAACGCTCCACCATGGCCTCACGGAGAGACCGGATCTGTGGCCCGGTAGCCCGTGCGTTGGACAAGTAACTATCAGCAACAGTGCTGTCGTTTGCATACCCAAAGGTTTTAGCAGATCGTTAATGTGCAACAAGAACAATGTTGCTGAGAGTACCGACCCCTGAGGGACCCCGACATTAATATCCAATTGGTCAGACGAGCAGCCATCTATAACCACTCGAATGGACCTATCTCTCAGGAAGTCTGCAATCCAATCACACAGACCACCGCGCAAACCAAATGAAGGAAGCTTACCAATAAGGCTTTCGTGCCAGACCCTATCGAAAGCCTTCGAGATGTCGAGGGAGACGGCAAGCGCTTCTCCGTGCCTCTCGATGGCCTCACTCCATATGTGAATGGCACACGCTAGAAGATCCCCAGTAGACCGATTTCGGCGGAAGCCGTATTGGCGGTGTGCCAGGAGCTTAGTGTTTAGTACACGCTCCATACTCTGACATAGTATGGAAGTTACAGAGATGGGTCTGTAGTTAGCCGGGTCAGCTCGACTGCCCTTCTTGGGCACGGGCTGTACGTTGTCTTGCTTCCAAGCATTCGGCACTTTTCCAGTCTCATATGAAAGGCGGAATAGGCGTGTCAAGATCGGCTACAGTTCAGGCGCACAGGTTCTTAGAACTATAGCTGGTATTCCGTCAGGGCCGCTAGCCTTGTTCACGTCGAGGTTGCGCAGCACCCTACGGACGTCCTTTTGATGGATGCGAATGTCCGACATACTCGTCTCGCATCCATCAGAAAGAGGGGGCCGCGAATCACCAGGATTCAGACGCGAAGATTCCTCAAAAAGAGAGGCAAATAAATTTGCCTTCTCCTCAGCGGAGTGGGCCAGCGACCCATCAGGCTTCAGCAGTGGTTGTAGTGATGGACGGAAGAAGTTCGATTCGACTGACTTAGCTAGGACCCAAAACGCTTTACTATCTGCTGGGTAAGAAGCAAATTTGGTCCCTATTCGGCTAATGTGGTCGAACCGAACCCTTTGCAACACCAACTTGCAGGACTTGGCAGCCCTGTTAAAGGCTCTCTTCTTCTGACGCACGTCACTCGCTTTGCGCGATCGCGCATCGACCCATGCCAGGTACTCCTCGTGTTAAAGCGCGTCGGCGCGATGACATTCGGCGCCAAACCATAGCCGGTCAACGATGGACATTGTTGACATTGTTACGTCAGAGTACGGAATGTAGTACTTCATTCTCTGACGCAACACACCCGTCACGGCGTCCGCGCACGAAGAAGGATCAGCCGAAGAAAAGCAAGTAGGCTGCCAAGGATAGCATGCGATGAAAGATCGCATGCTATCCCAATCTGCTGACCTGTACCGCCAAACCCGCCGGGTGCCTCTTGAGCTGGGATCGGGCGGGCAGTAGACGGACACAGACTTCACCAGACAGTGGTCGGAACTACCCAAAGGTGAAGTTATCGACACAGAGTATCGGTCTGGATGTGTTGTCAGCAGAAGGTCCAAGCAATTGGCCGTGTGCGAATCAACATCCGGCACCCTTGTTGCCCCATGGACCAGCTGGGTAAGGTTTAGTGCAAGCAAAAGCTTACGCATCTGCCGTCCAGCATAGTCAGTGCACTGGTATGGGAAGAGCCACTCCTGGTGGTGGGCATTGAAGTCCCCCAGTAACTCTAATTGGGCGGAAGGGTACCGTTGCTGTGCCGCATCAGCCGCCTCACTAAGGTACTCTGTGAGCCTGGTTGTCTCCTGATCTCCTCTGTGCGAACGGTAGACACAGGCGTATATAATTTTATCCAGACCTGTGTCCACGAGAGCCCACAGCGTTGAGAATTTGGAGTCCTCAAGGTTACGGAGCCGCCGATAGCAAGTGTCGTCACGGGCGTAAAAACACACACCCGCGCGTGTTTTATAATTGTGCTCCAGGGTAAACCATGGGTATGATAATTACGAGACGTCTGAAGGACTCGCTATGCGCGTCTCCGTAAGAAAGGTTTCCCAGCCTCCAGGTGGTAGTGGACTGCAGAGAGATTTGAGTGCAGACCTATAATGTTGGTGAGGTGCACTTTGTGGGGGAGGGGGTGCAGCCGTTGTTTAGCTCCAGTATTCTTTTTGCATGTAATATCATTATTGAAGAGTGAATGGATGAGAGGAGAAGGAAGTGAGACGAGGTTCCACGCTGCTAACCTACAGACACGCACTAAAAGGCCGCCATCATTGGGGCACTAGTCTTGAGACTGCGGGGACGCCCGAACCCCCCCGGAATGTCCATCGGGCCCTCCTTATTTGGTCGCCAACTAGCACGATGGTGCATTCCAGAATTTTCGACAGTTGGCGGGGCAGCCTTTCGTGTATGGCTGGCACACTACTTGGGCCCCCAACTACCTGCGGTCGGCCAGCGGCGCACCGTGCCTCAGATCCCACTACCCTCCGCGACTATTCTCTCGATACGTCCATAACAGCGCGCGTCAGCCTGCAGTGGAACAGCTGTCTTGACCCAACTCCTCTAGTGGCTACACCGAGCATCGTATCGGAACACGGCTAAGCCGGTTGGCGGTACGTCTTTGCCCGGAGGGTGGTTGCAAGCCTTCGGCCGAAGCCTACCACCAGATGTCACTTGATTTTCACTACCCGGGACCACATGTAGGGAATCAAAGGGTACACTCCTAAGGAGGTGGGTGACTCGGCCCCCAAAACTCGGAATAAGCACACAGAAAACAAAAGATTGGGAATGGTACAGTCATACCACACACAAATATGAGGGGTGTACCTTTTATAGCAGAACTTTTTATGTCATAATATTATTATGCATAACAACGGATAGCATAAACATAATTTCGCAGAAAATCGTTTGGCATACACTCATTTATCATAAATTCAAACTCATAATTTTGTAAGTCAGAATCATCTTTAAGCATAAATTTCATATCAATAGTCATTAAAAGGCAGAACCATCATATCGCAGAAAATTCACAATCATAATCGTCTTTTGGCATAAATTTCATATATTAATTGAAATACTCATCTATCACATTACAGATAATGCATAGTTAGAGTAATTTTGTATTTTTAAACATAATAAAAGATTGATTGAACACATTTTTTTGTGTTAATTCGCTGTTTGAAGCATGCAAACCTGCAAACAAGCATACACCATGCATGTAGCAAGAATGCAGAATTCAAACAAGCATACACCATGCATGCAGCAATCATGCAGCATTCAAACAAGCATACACCATTCATGCAGCAAGCATGCAACATCCAAGCAAGCATGCAAGCATGCAGCAAGCATGCAAGCAAGCATGCAGCAAGCATGCAACATGCAAGCAAGAATGCAAGTGAGCATGCAGCATACAGCAGGCATGGTTTCTGTCACGGCTCCGGCGCTGCGGGTCTCCGGCGGTCCCACGCGAGCTTATTGTCGCAGATGGTTTTAACGCTCACCACCGCAGCTTCGGCTTGCTGGCTGACGGTGAAGTCAGCCAGCCTCAGCCGCGGCGGCGACCGTTATTAAACCACCTGCTCCTCAGCTCGCAGGCCTACCTCGCCCCTACGCGCCTACGCGGGTTTAAATTACACTCTAGGGGTAGGGCAGACAAGACTACGTGGAGTCGGTTTTGCAGCGATTCGTTTCTGTCACTAGCACAACATATTGACTTTTTAAGACAGTATTTTAATTTTACTTTAAGGTTAAAAATACTATTTTATAGAAATGCCTAAAAAAAATATTCTAAATGAATTTCTACCATCTTCGTAATATGCCAAGTGAAATTATGCCAAATAAAATTCGGACATAGAAACATTCGACCAAACAAAAAGTATATAAAAAAAAAATGCCTTATGAATATTCGTTTAAAGAAGATTATGCCAAGTGTGTTATGCCAAATAAATTTCGGAGTATTAAGATTCTGCCAGATAGAGGGTACCCAAATATGAGATGTAAATGAATATTTTATTCAACAGTTTCTTGAGACTATGGACTTCAAAATAAAAAAAATATTAGACGTAAATACCAAATACTTTTTTTTTGTTCTTTTGCGTGACTTGGGCGCTAAAGTGCTTGCGCAATTCATAACACTTCCCCGGCCTGGTATTGGCCCGCGTGACCTGATGCGGACCCCGTCACCCTCTGTGGCGGTCAGTAGAGGTGACGAACAACCAGATTTGTAACATGTACACGAGTTTTTTAAAACGTAGGTAAATTGCATCAAAGTGTTTTTAAATTAGCATTATAGAGACTCGTTGAACGTCGCGACGTTGTATGAAAATCGTTGAAGACTGGTTTTCGTTGCAAGTTGATATTAGTAACGTAACATGTTAACTCGTTGAGAAAATTAACTAGTTTCAACGTTGACGTTAACGTCAACGACAAACCACTCAAAAGCTCCCGTTTCGTCAAGAGTAAAAGTCACCTATTTCGGCTTTTTGGCTTTTGGTACCCTAAAGTTTAAAAAACTACTAAAAGGTTTCCAACTAGATTACTTTTCATCAAGTCGGTTGTATGAAGTTCGAAATTCATAAAACACAAGTAAAATTTAAAAAACCCCCGACACATTTATCTTGCGAAAACATTTCGATTCAAACAGTAAAACGCCCATAACTTTTGAACGGCTGAACCGATTTTATTCAAACATAGCTAAGAACACTCTCGACCAAATGGGTTCATCCGTTTAGGCGCAGACAGACACACAGATACACAGATACACAGCAACACACGTGAAACTTATAACACTCCTCTTTTTCCGGCGGGGGTTAATAAAAAATACACTCAATAATGTGTTTATTTTACAGCTTGCGACCCGAAGTTGATGCCCAGCTTTCCTCAGCACAGAAATATGAAAGGTCAACAAAAGAGCTCTTCCAATCAGTTGAACATCCCTCTGTCAAACTTGAACACGGGCGCTAACGACCAGACCAACAACTTGCCGGCTATTTCTGACCTCCTCGGATCGCTAGTCAAGAAACGAAGGCTGGATTGACGCCAAAATGACAATGATGGTGATGACGAAGTCATAATACTATAAGTGTTCTAAGATTACTAATAAACTGAGTCGAAATATGAAGGAATAGTTTTATTTTAAAATAATTAAACACGTATTTTTCAAATATTTTCGTCAAAAACTTTACTAGGATTGCTTTTTTTTTGTCATTGTACTGTCAATCTGTCGATGCGTCATCGTCGCCCGAGAGTCCCATGGCTTGTTTGAATTTCTCGTGGTGCTTTTGGGCCATGACCGACTCGTTGATCTTAGCTTTAACTCTTTCTTTCTGGAATAAACGCACTTACTTGAACCTGTGAACTTCTCGTCACTAAACTCACATTCCGTATAACTAACGCAAAATCTTTGCATGAGGAGTTATCACCTTACTTGGAGGAATGTTACTCACAATTTCTTTTTCTGATTTTTCTATTGATTTCAAAGTCCTAATACATTGTGAACAAAGGATTACGTCTTCCATATGATTCACGGTCTTTTTACGATGGTGGTGTTTTAATCTGAGGACAAACTATTGCATGAAAAATGTGATATTCTTTTAGACTTACAAGGATTTTCAAATAACCTTCGTTCCCAAAATAATATGGGATTTCCAAACTCAGCGATTCTCAAAATTAACGATATCTAAGGCCTCATTTACGGAGACGCAGGGCGTCACGTGTCGCGTCTTTACTTCGAACACGCCAAAGCTTCTCCGTAAACACTCATACAACGCCATAGGCATGGTAACGATATCTAACAGTATTGTGACTCGGCCCTGACCTTGAAATAAGTGCCTACAAGCGCGCGTCACCTAAACTCGCGTTAGGGCCGCCCGCCTCTACCTACTTGAGTTTCTTTCTTGTTTTGTGATTGTAAATATCTCAGGTTCTTTTCTCTAATCTGAGGTGAATATTATATTTTTTTATTAAACTTATTTTAAATCTTACTAGGTAGGTACCTACCTTATAAGTAATCATTTGATAATGATATTTTGTCTAATTAAATAATATATGTAAGTAGCTACGTACATTTAATAAGTAAGGAGATAGCCTAGCCTAGGAAACTACCTACTAGTTTTTTTTTAAACCGAGCCTGTGCCCGAGCGTAGGTAGGTGGTATTTATATTTATTAATCCAGGTATTTTACTCGGTGGAAAAGCGAACTACATAATACGTATTATTAGGTTAGGTATATATTTTTTTCATTGTCTTGCCTTTAGGAGGTTCCTGGTAATTTAAAAAATGTTATCTCTGGGTGCGTTATAGAAGAATTCAAGCAACCAAAAACAGCACAATATAGGTTATAATTGCTCTCGGACATATTTATTATGTAAGTACTTGTACGTATTTGAATAAAATATTCACAAATCGCATACTGCTTACAAAACCATCAACCGTTCGTCACTGCGGCGCGTCCGCGACTGGTAGTATATCGAGTGTGGGCTGAGCTCGAGTCACTTAAGCATGACTCGCGTTCCGACCGTTTGTATGAAGATAGAATACTGTAGATATCTTTACCGTGCCATAGGTTTGAATTAAGTGTGGTCCGCGTTGCCCAACACTATTAAAATGAAAAGTCGCGTCTTTGGACCGTAGAATATATTGTGAAAAGAGAACAATACTTTACAAGTGATTCATCGAAAACAGACTTACATTTTCCCACAGTAATCACACTGAAGTTTCTCGCCGCGGTGAGTTACGATGTGCAAGCCCAACTCGTGGTAAGTCGGGTAGCGTTCCGAACATCGCGGACATATGATTTTGCCTTCTGAACGACCGCCGTTGCTTTGATGTTCGTATAACTCCTGAGAAGTTTGGAAGTTCTGGTGGCAACTTTGACACCTGTGGAATAAGATGTCGATTGTTTATTGAAAACACAGCAAACGCTTGTGGCCTCTCCAAAACATTTGACTGTTGCTATAGGAACCTATTTACCATCTATGTAGAAAATAGTGATACTTAGACGTAGATTAATCTATATATATATAAAAATGAATCCCTATTTCCCTTGGTCACGGCATCACGCGTAAACAGCTGGACCGATTTCACTAATTCTTTTTTTGATGTGTTTGTTATTGTTAGAAGATACTCATGAAAAAAAAAATAAGAATAAAAAAAAAATGTTCCTTACCTACATAGGTATGGTAGGGTAGGGTAGGCAGGGCAGTGTAGGTAGAGTAGGGTAGGCAGGGCAGTGTAGGTAGGGTAGGGAAGGTAGGGTAGGTAGGGATAGGTAAGGTAGGTAGAGTATGTAGGGTAGGATAGGGTAGGTCGAGTAGGGTAGGGTAGATTAATGTTTGGTGTTTTTATGGCAAAACAAAGTTTGCCGGGTCAGCTAGTGAAAATAATAATAACTTACATGAAAATGTTAGGCTGCAGGTGAAACGCCATATGTTCTATAATTTTCTTGGGATAGAAGTAGTGAAATTTTTTGTCGCAACAAGTCACATAGCCTGGCACGCCGTGCCTCTCTTTGTAATGTTTCATAAGTGACCTGAAGTGGAAGCCAGTTTCATGGCAAATGCAGCATTCCATTTTGTAGAATAGTGTTATTTGCCGGTCTAAAGCAGCGCCTTGTTTAGCTGGCTTGCCGTCCTGCAACACCATGGGGTCAAGGCAGCTGGTCGACAAGTCCGGGTCGGCATTTTTAGACTGGTCTTTGTGTGTATCTCTCTTCGGGCTAGATACCCTATTACTTGCATTGCTCAGAAGATTTTTATCGACCTTCTCACTGTTAGCGAATTCTTCTAACGTCATCGCTTCCATGTATTTCATTTCTGCAACATTCTTTTTTTTAGGACCTTTAACTTTCGTTTGTTTTGTATCTCCTTGCTGAAGTTCTGCTGGTGGTAATTTTGGCTGTTGTGCAGTGACAGGCTTCTTCTGCGCCTCAGACGGAGGTATGTTTTGGTTCGACAGTGCTGCTATAATCGGATGTAACATTTTTTCAACTGCTGCGACTTCCCGCTTCTCCTCTTGCATTTTCATTTTGTGGAATTCCAAAAACTTTTGTGTTTTCTCTACTTTGACGTGGTATAGATGCAGTGCCGATACTTGCTGTAAACAGTCGTGGCAAATAGCTTTGGGCAAGGTGTCATCTGTGCGGACCTGGAAAAAGGAGTCAGAGGAAAGCGTATAATATCTAGGCCACCTAAGTACCTACTTCCTACTTTAGATCTATAAATAAGCAGATTCTTAGCTACTAGATACAGTTATATAATGAACAGGCGTTACTGTAGTGGCGTCAGTAGGCACCCGTTGAATCAACGGAGTCTCGGGATCTATTCTTATTAATGAAGTAAAATTTCAAAATTTAAAAAACCCCCGACACATTTATGTTGCGAAAACACCTCAAATCAAACAGTAAAACGCTCACAACTTTTGAACGGCTGATCCGATTTAATTCAAACATAGCTAAGAACACTCTCGACAAAATCACCTTTCAAACAAAAAAAACTAGATCAAAATCGGTTCATCCGTTTAGGCGCTATGATGCCACAGACAGACACACAGATACACAGCAACACACGTGAAACTTATAACACCCCTCTTTTTCCGGCGGGGGTTAAAAATGGTGAAATTCACGGAGTGCCTATGAAAGTCACAGATAATATACATACTCGTAGGTATGTCTGGTAAGTTCGTTAAGATCACGTGTGTATTCGTCCAACCAGTAGGCAGAAGTTACCGGTTGCAATATAGGTACTGACTGATGAACCCATCATTGTATATTGCAATCAGTAAGTGTCTAGGTGTTTTAAGCAAGTTATTGTAACCTTTACCATAATATCAAAGAGTCTCCTGATCTTCCGCTTGACCTCGGCGCTCAGCGGTTTCAGTTTGACCACATCGGTACACAAACACAAACGACACGACAGCTCACGGACAATAGTTTTTTCTAAATGCCCAAAGTCATTCATATTAAAAAATTTCTTATAAAAACGATTCAACACATAATACAAATGTACAAAATAAATATAATGTTGTATAATATGATTGTGTATGATTATTTGTTCATGGCAAAAATAGTAGATATTTTAGAAACAAACTGATAATTTAGGACATATTGACAGATTCATGACTGATGGTTTTTACTTTTGTACCTATCAATAACGGCCAGCACGAAATAAATTGGATATTTTCCCGGCTCGCATAAATATATATTCAAGATCATGAACAATTTTTTTTTAAAATAATTATCTATGTAAGTATAACACTTTTTTGAAAAAATTAAGCTTCGGTGAGTGGTCAATGGTATTGTGTCGACTTTATTTAATATTTTTTTTTTGAAGTCAACCTCCCTATATAAAATGTACTCTGTGAAGTCAACTACTTAAGACGGTACCCTGACCAAAAAATCGGCATGAGATATGAGCATTCCTATTGGTCTAGCGGCACTGGTGGCGCATGAATTACAGTAGTGAATACGCCCAGATTTTAGAAAAAAATCTTTAAAAAATCGAATATTGGTCTTTTGAAAAAAAAATCTACAAAAATGTTCGTTATTAAATTGTCTATCCATTAGTGTTAGTACAAAAAAAAATTATGAACACTTTACGAGAAGATGCATAATATCAATAATTATATCTCATTTTTATGTTTTTTTCAAAGGAGATTAGTGAAATATATACAACATTTATAAAAAATCTAAATCTACCATTTTAGAATCAATATTATGTAGAAATTTAACGTATTTTTATTAATTGATATTTCTTTTTAAATAACGAGTAGATAGCTCCTAAAAACAGCACAAAAAACGGCTCGCGCGGCGTTTTGTTCGGGGTACCGCCTTAATAAATTAAATCTGGGGTCCAGCCATCAGCTGGTGTAGGTGACGCTCATGAACCATGCGACATTGCTAGCCTCTTCCAGTGCCATTTCAAGGTAGAGTCACCGCTTGGGCCTGCGGCACAGGTGCTTGGTGCTGATTGTCAGCATAGAGACGTTAGTAACAGCTTCACAGCCAAGAGAGAGATGTGGCTGTCATTATTAAGAATATGGTGAGAGGTAAGTCTCCAGGTCATGATGACCTAGCATCGAGCACTTGAAGCACGCTGGTGTAGGTACATCTGCTGAGGGTAGGTACTGGCAATGCTGTTTAATCTATGTATCAGCCATAGGTTCTTACTCAGGTAAGTAGTAGTAGATCACCAGTGATCATATGTACACGGTGGTCGACCTCTCGAAAGCGTTTGACTTAGTAAATTATGTCATGATGTGGCACAAGCTGCACGACAGTGAGACACGGGTGCCGAGTGAGATAGTGTCGATATTTAGATATTGGTACAGTCACCATCGAAACAGTGTGAAATGAGCGGGAGTATATGCCGACGTGTACGGGTTGGATTGCGGTATGAGGCAAGGAGGGTTGACCTCGCCCCGCTAGTTCAACCTGTACATGAACCGGCTGATCGGTGAGCTCCGCAGTGTTAATGCGGGTTGCTCAATGGGCGGATTGCCTATTAATAACATCAGCTACGCAGATGATATGGTACTGCTGAGTCTGTCGGTTGGGGATTGCAGAAACTCCTACCTACACATTTGTGAGACATATGCCCCAGCAGCCCCAGCTCATGGACTCAGATACAACCCTAAGAAGAGTGAGTACATGATTCTCAAAGCTGGTGCCAAATGTTTCTCTTTTATACCTCCGAGCACTCTCTGTGTGTCTGAAGCGGTTTAACCATTTTAAGTACCTGGGCCACTGGGTCACAGATAACTTGTCTGATATTGAGGATGTCGAGCCAGAACGTAGGGCATTGTCGGTGCGCTGCAACATGTTGGCACGTAGGTTTGCACGCTGTACTAAACAATAAGGTGAGTTTATTTAAAGCCTCTTGTTAGTCTTTTTATACGTAGAGTATAAAGTATGGAGAGAGTGTTGAGTATATAGTGCTATGCGCGTACAGTACAATGCTTTTAGGGTGCCGCTGGGGCTGCCGCGGTTTTGCAGCGCTTCTACAATGTTCGTCGTAAGTCGCTTCCGACGCAGCTATTCAATAATAATAATAAATAATATAATCGTCTCACTTCTTAGCCATGTCTACAAGCTGTTTTCAAGAGTCATCACGAATTTTCTCGCGCGCAGGTTTTACGATTTCCAGCCGCCCGAACAAGACGGATTTCTTAAAGGCTTTAGCACCGTAGACCACATACATACGCTGCGCCAGGTTATACAGAAGACCGAAGAGTACAACCTGACTCTCTGTTTAGCGTTTGTGGACTACGAGAAAGCCTTCGATTCGATCGAGACTTGGGCTGTACTGCAGTCTCTCCATCGGTGCCAGATCGACTACCGGTACATTGAGGTGTTGAAGTGTTTGTACAGAAACTCCACCATATCAGTCCGTCTTCAGGATCAGACCTCGAAACCAATCCTTCTCCAGCGTGGCGTGACACAGGGAGACGTCATTTCTCCGAAACTGTTCACTGCTGCTCTGGAGGATGTATTCAAGGTTCTGGACTGGAGGGGTCTAGGCATCAACGTTAATGGCGAGTACGTTCCTCACCTTCGGTTTGCCGACGACATAGTGGTCATGGCTGAGACCATGGAGAGCCTCAATACAATGCTCGTTGACCTCAGTAGAGCTTTCGAAAGAATGGGTCTGAAAATGAACACGGACAAAACCAAGGTGATGTTGAATGCCCATGTTACAGTCACTCCTAACAAGGTTAGAGACTCTACACTCGAAGGTGGACGACTATGTCTACCTGGAACAAACGATCCAGTTGGGTAGGGCCAACTTCGAGAAGATCAACCGTCGAATCTGACTCGGCTGGGCAGCGTACGGGAAGTTGCGCGGTGTCTTCTCGTCCAACTTACCAGTGTCTCAAGACAAAAGTCTATGACCAGTGTAAATTGCCAGTAATGCCATATGGCTCTGCGATGTGGTCGCTTACAATGGGCCTCATCAGAAAGCTTACAGTCACTCAAAGGGCAATGGAGAGGGCTATGCTCGGCGTTTCCTTGCGTCATCGAATCAGAAATATAGAGATCCGTAAGAGAACCAAGGTTACCGACATAGCCCGAAGAATTGGCAAATTTAAGTGGCAGTGGGCAGGGCACATTGCTCGCAGAACGGATGGCCGATGGGGCAGAAAGGTTCTGGAGTGGCGACCGCGAACCGGAAGACGTTGCGTTGGAAGGCCTCCCACCAGGTGGACCGATGACCTGGTGAAGGTTGCGGGGATCCGCTGGTTGCGAGACGCACCGGACCGGTCAATGTGGCGACGCTTGGGGGAGGCCTATGTCCAGCAGTGGACGTCTTTCGGCTGATATGATGAAGTAAAATATATAATGAAAGGCTTTCATTGTTAATTTAATTTTATTCAGGCCTTTAAACATATGTTTAAAGTGTGTAATTAGCAGGCGATCAAGCGTACCTTTTTTGGGGTTCCGTACCCAAAGGGTAAAACGGGACCCTATTACTAAGTCTCCACTGTCCGTCTGTCTGTCAGTCACCAGGCTGTATCTTATGAACCGTGATATTTAGACAGTTGAAATAAAAAACGTGTGCTTTTCTGCTCAATAATTTAGTCAAACAATTAATTAAAATCATTAGGTACCTATTAATACTCGTTTAGTTTGGCAAGCAATTATAATTATTAATTCTAGGGACAACTAATCGGTTCAACTAAGTTAATCGGACGTTTAAACAATATTTGCTTACATTTCAACTCCACTAAAACGTTTTAAAGAGTTTGTTAGAAGTGCTTACCTATAGTCTAATTAAAATATTAGAAGATTTAAGTGGCTTTTCAAACTTAACTTGATTATAATTAAACTTGTTAGTGCTTCCAAGTAAAATTAATTAGAACCAACTTCGTTCCAAAACATAACTTTCAGTTTAGAGTGAAGTCCTCATTATGCAACAAAACTTAATTTCATAATAAAATTAATGTACCCTTTTATCAAAGTTAAAGGGTTACGTTTTGTAGGTAGGTACGGTTGCCTCCCTGAAACCCCAATCAACCTTGACTTGATTAGAAAATTAATAAGGAAAGCTAATTAATATGCACTAAACAAACTGCGATCATAAGAAAACATTGGCTATAAACGAAACAGGCTTCCAACCTCATCGGCCTTGCTAAAGTAGGTACTCTACTGTGTTTATATACCTATTAATATTGGTAATTTCCTCTAACTTTCACTGAAGCTCCAAAGTGGGTAGTTTGGCCAGTTATCTATCTTTAGGCTGAAGTTGCAGACTTACTCACGATCTTGTAGTCACCCTTCCATTCCGCTAGGATGATCTCAATAACTTTCCCCGACTACTCGGTCGTAGTTCGCTTCTAAATCATTCTCTGATTACATGAATAGATCTCCCTAGTAATCTTTAAGGTTGGTAGATCTAGTTACTTAGGTATCTAGAATGGAAGCCAGGATTTCAATGTATTCGCCTTTTGTATTGTACCTATTTGATGTGGCTGTAATGGCCATTTCGGGTTGAATAGATTTGTTTGGAAGTAAGATTGATTCACAATAAATAGGGGTTCAAGAGATAGGTTTTCCAGACATGAAATTTTTTCCAACTCGTTTGGATGACGCTATACAAACCAACAAGACTGCTGAGTATTTGTTTTAAGTCAGCATTATTTCGTAATTAATTCGGCAAGGCAAAGGGCAAAAAGTATGAAAAATCGACCAATCACATCACATGCGAGATGAAAGACGCGATGTGGATTTCCGTCTATGTGATTGGTCGATTTTTTATACTCTTTGCTCTTTGCCTTGCCGAATTCATTACTTTTTTTATTTTCTATTTGTGATGGGTTTGCTCTTGACTCTAGTCTAGGTCAGAGAGACACTCTACTCTCGGGGGAGGCTGGATTGACCCAACGCGAATGTATACGTACATCCGTGGTGGGGTGACCCGGACTGCCAGGCACTTCTTCTCATGCAACCGAGCGGGTGGGCAGGTTGCGGATAGCCCGACTCCGGCTGCGGGACCGGCCGCTGGTGGCTGAATTGCTGCTGCCGGTGAGATCCCGTGGTCGGGGCATCTCCCAAGGAGATCCCGTACAAGAGAAGTTCCCGAAAGCCAAATCCCAGGCCTAGGGTATCCTATACACCACCATCCTATGTGCCCATCTCCTAAACCAACCATCCCTCCCTATCCATACACATCCCGTCGATCCTTAAATCCCTAGGTGAAATCCCAGGCCTAGGGTAACCCCATGTAACCCACACCTCTATCCATCAAATTCCTTCCCTCCTATCCCCTTAATCCCCCCTATCCCCGAGGAAGGGTAACCTCGGTTCCAAAAAAGCCCACCCCCCTACAACATGAACATGCAGAATGATAATATAGATACCCAGGTGGGTCCCGGCCAAGCCGGGGAATCTCAATCTCACTTCGGTGGTTAGCTCCCGACGTAATATGAGGGGAGCATCTACCTGCATCGTTGATGACTTAAAGCCGCGCTTCTCGCGGCCGGCTGCTGATTTAGCGCCCACAACACAGGCTGCGTCCAACGCGCCTACGAACACGACCCCGACGACAACACCCGCTACACGGTGCATGCCGCCCACGAACCCCTGGCAACAGAGCGTCGTGCGGAGCAGCACAAACTACCCGGATAATGACCCAGACCAGCATAAAGACACAGGGAAAGATGCTGGAACTGGCAGTCCCACTACTCTCCTGGCTATAGCTAATGGAGTACGCCCGCTGACTAAGCGCGGAAAAGTCCTTGCCCGTGAGAGTAAAGTAGGCGATCGAAAGCGCAATACCCGCGACGGCATTAGCCAGAGCGAAGCGCGATCGGACGCTGAAGGGGCGGTACGCGACCAGCCGCAAGTACGCGTAGGGGAAATCCAGCGCGAAAAGCGGTCGGACGCGGGGTCACGTGACCAGTCGCAAGTACGCGCAGGGGCAACCCAGCGCAAAAAGCGACCGGACGCGGGGCCACGCGACCAGCCGCAAGTACGCGTAGGGACAACCCAAAGCGAAAAGCGGCCGGTCGCGGACCAAAGTGAGCGGAGGCAGGTGCGCGAAGGGGCAACCCAGAGCGAAATACCTTCGCACGCGACAGAACCTGCCAGGGCCGCAAACCGACCCCAAGACACTGACAGTACACACGACGGACAAAAACCCAGACACATCAGGAGCAAGCGTGGTGGAGCTGCACGCAAAGCAAAAAAGACCGTGTCAAGCTCCCCTAACCTGCAGCCTGGCACAAGTGGGACAGCACCACAAAAGAGGGAGCGCCCCGACGACACAGCCTCGCCGAGTACACTCCAGGGGGACGCCAAGCGAGTGAGAATTCACTCTGCTCAGGGGGGGCAGAGAAGCTACGTGCGGGCCACTAAGGATATTCCTGCACGGCTGGCAGTAGCAATCTGCCTTCCCCACCCCGGTAGAGAACTGAACAGGCAAGAGGCCGAACACATAAAGACCGCACTGGAGGACAGACTTCTGGACACGGACTCGACGACACCACTCCCGGCCTTTCGCGGATACCCACGGGTAGCGGAGGGCACGGTGCAGTTGTGGTGCGAGGACGAGAATGCACTGACCTGGCTGACACAGAATGTTCCGCACATAAAATTACCCGACAACGACCTCACACTGACGGTACTGAAGCAGACCGACGTGCCCACCCGTGTCCGAGCCTCGCTCTTCGTCCCTCGCTACAGAGGTGACGTGGGCAGGCTCCACGGTATTCTGATGCGTCAGAATACCTGGTATGACATCAGCAGGTGGTCACTGTACAGGGCGACAACCATCGGTGGCGACCGCTACGGTACATACCTGACCCTGGGGCTGCCACCGGAGGAAGCCGAAAAGGTCCTGGGGCGGGAGCGGCGGATATCGTACCTCTTGGGGTCGATATACGTACGCTTCTGGCCCAAGACCCGACCCGCCGACACACAGACAGACAGCACGGATGGTAAACCATCAGACCAGACGACGACACCGACGACGACTCTGACGAGCGACACGGACATTGCCCAGCTCGAGGAGGAGATGGCCCGAGCGGCAATGGCCGAAGACGCCGACACCTTACCGCCCGCATCACCTGGCTGGAACGAGCAACTCCTTGCCTCGTTGCCGGGAGACCAACACGACGACAACTACAGAGAGGTGGAGGTGGAGGGACTATCCGATGGATCCATCCCTGAATAACTCCACCACACCTCCATCCCCACCCATCAACATCATCCAAACCAACCTCCAGCATAGCCAAACTGCCACGGCTAGCTTACGCAGAGCACTGGAGGTAAAGCCCAGAACCATCGCACTGATCCAAGAGCCGTGGATCAGGAAAAATAGTATATGTGGCCTCAGTAACATTGGAGGTAAGATAATTCTCGACACACGCGGCTCAGACAAGCCTAGAAGACCTTGTTCAGACCATAGAAGGATCCGCTTCACACTAACCACAAACACTAAAAAACCCGCACCAAGGCGAAACCCGAGGCGTACCAACGTTCCCGGGTTCAAAAGCCTTCTGGCCTCACTATTAGCTGAACATCTAGCACGGGTAACCATAAGGGACCGAGCACAATTAGAACACACACCGTAACAAAATTATCCGAATACTTAACAGAAGCTTACCATGCATGCTGTAAATCAAGAGCGCCACAAAGCAGGAACGAGAGGAACTCCTGGTGGAACGCTGAACTTGGTAAACTCAGAGACACGCTGCGTAAGCAATTTAACAGAGCAAAAAACACAAGACTTCCGGAAGACTGGGAGATTTACAAAGAGACCCAATATGCATACAAAAAACAGACTAGAACCGCCAGGAGGATGGCATGGCGGAAATTCTTTGAATCCATTGAAACAAATAACGAAGCAGCAAGGGTACGAAAGATCCTATCAACTGACCAGGACCGTACCCTCGGCGCGCTGAAAAAACCCGACAACACATATACACAAACCGATTATGAAACCAGCAAGGTCCTCCTCGAAACTCACTTCCCAGACTGCCGAGTCCTGGAGGACAGGACGTGGGAGGCCGAACCCGAATGGACCCCAACGGAACAAGACTGGTTAAGTGCCCACAACATAGTAACAGTAGACCGAATAAAATGGGCTATCAACACCTTTCAACCATACAAGTCGGCGGGGCTGGATGGTATCTTCCCAACTCTGCTACAGTGGGGGATAGACTATCTGACGCCGTGGCTGTTAGAGATCTATCGGGCCTGCATAGCACATCGACACATACCCCTTGCATGGCGCGAGGTGAAAGTCATCTTCATACCCAAACCAGGGAAAACTGATTACACGCAACCCAAGGCATATAGACCTATAAGCCTTACATCCTTTTTTATTGAAAACCCTTGAAAGACTCTGTGACAGGCACATCCGTGATGGGCCTCTCCGGGAGAAACCACTGCACAAACAACAGCATGCGTACTCCACAGGCAAGTCAACTGAATCCGCGTTGCACAATGTGGTTTCTAAAATTGAATGCGCAGTGGATCACAAATGCTCAGCACTGGCTGCCTTCATTGACATCGAGGGCGCCTTCGATAAGACCATGTTCAACAGCATAAACACGGCCCTCGACAGACACGGCATAGACCCAACCCTAGGGGGATGGATCAATAATATGCTCAAACTGAGAGCGGTTCAAGTCACGGTTAACGACACAACAAGGGCTGTCGTCGCAAAGGGCTGTCCGCAGGGGGGCGTCCTTTCGCCACTCCTGTGGTACCTGGTAGCTGACAGCCTCATCAAAACACTCAATGACAAAGGTTATTTCACCGTAGGTTACGCGGATGACATAACCATAATAATAAACGGGACCTATGAAAACACTCTATGCAATCTCATGCGTCAAGCCCTGAAAATAGTAGAGGAATGGTGCAGCGAGCACCAACTCTCAGTGAACCCCACAAAAACTGAACTAATTCTCTTCACAAAAAAGAGGAAACCAATGACACTGCAACTGCCACGTTTCTTCGGAACAACGAAACCTGGGCATCTATTTGGACAAACAATTGAATTGGGCTAAACACATAAACCATATCACCACAAAAGCCAGCATATCCCTGTGGCAGTGTAAGCGACTGCTAGGCAGGAATTGGGGAATTAGCCCCATGATCACTTACTGGCTATACACCACAGTCATCCGCCCAATCATCACATATGGCTCGTTGGTCTGGTGGCCCAGGACAGACCTCAGCACAGCCCAAAGAGATCTCGAAAAACTGCAGCGGTTTGCTTGCATTGCAATCACTAGCAGTATGAGAACCACACCCACTGCCGCCTTACAGGCAATGCTGGGACTGCCACCACTACACCTTATTGTGCGGGAGGAGGCAGCCCTGGCCACTTTCAGACTCCATCTATCAGGTACCCTAAACAAAGACTCCAGAATTAAGCACACACGCATAAAGGAAGATGCGATCAAGCGTAAACCAATGTTAGCATCACCATGCGACAGAGCCCCCAAAACACATCACTTTCATAGGCACTATAACATAGTACTCACAGAAGAACGATGTGACTACTCAGGCCCGAAAGAGATGAGAGTATACACCGACGGATCGAAAACGGACTCCGGTACCGGAGTCGGAGTCTTCTCACACGATTTCAATATACATATATCCAGACCACTAGGAGTTCAACACCGTCTATCAGGCGGAATGTGTGGGCATTATACAAGCGGTCCATGCCCTAGAAGATAGGAGGGTTACGGACACTCACATACGGATACTCTCCGACAGTGCATCAGTACTCCAATCCTTACGAAAAAAATACATTACATCAAGTTTAATACTTGAATGTCACAACGCACTGGAACAAATAACTGTATCTAGTCGTAACACGGTGACACTACAATGGATAAAGGGTCACAGCGGATCGCTGGGCAACGACGCGGCTGATGAGCTTGCGAGACGCGGATCCAGCTCAGCGGTCTATGGGCCTGAACCTGTTGTGCCCATCCCCTTCAACCAAATACGCAGGTGGCTACAGGAATTCATCCAGACACAGGCAGAGAACTGGTGGGCCTCGACACCGGGCTGCAGACAATCCAAAGAAGCTATGCCATCCTTGGACAGTAGGCTTACCAGGCGTCTTTTACGCCTGGATAGGAATGGCCTGCGCCTGGTGACGGGAACCATCACGGGACACTGCTCACTTAACAAACACTTCCACACAATAGGCATAACGGACAGTCCTCTGTGCAGGGCATGCATGGAGGCTGAAGAAACCGTTACGCACGTCCTCTTTGAATGCACAGTTGTTACCCAGATAAGAACACGAACCCTTGGGTCACCCAGATCTTACACTGATGTTTTGAGGAAACCAGGAGCTCTAGTCGACTTCTGGAGGGAGGTGGGCTGGTTGGAATGACCACCCAACGGCCGCCATGGCCCACGTACAAAGGTCCATTTGAGGGACTAAGTGCGGAAACCAAACCCCCCTAACATAGAACATAGACACTCTACTCGACTCTAGTCTAGGACAGAGACAGTCAACGATGGAGTGAGCTTTCCCAGAAGAAGCCTGTTCACTTTTAAGAGATTCGGGTTGAATGCGTTCGGAAACACATACGCAGGTAGTGAGTTCCATTCATTCGCTGTGCGCATTATGAAGGATGTTTGGAAGCGCTTGGTGCGAATTTGTGGAATAGCAACAAGGTAAGGATGGTAACTTGCAGTGCGTCTAGGTGTCCGATGGTAAAAGGGGCTGGTGGGATGAGGTCGTAGCGTTCTTGAGCACACTCACCGAAGTACAGTCTGGCTGCGTTCCACCGAGTCAAGCGCAACAAGGCTGCTGATTTTTTCCGTCTACGACCCTAATTAGAACCAAAATCATTTCTTATTCGAGCTACATTAATAGATTGCTCGTCGGAGTGAATACCTCCAGTACTTATAAATCCTCCGTTCAATTAATTGTTACAATATAAGCGGAATAACAAGCAGCTGGCATACCATTCATGACACAGTACAGAGATACTCGTAATTCATAAAAAATATATCAGAATTTCTTTCAGCACAAAGATATAGGTAGATTTATTGTTTGTGAATGTTAGGACGTGCCAAAAGCGAATATTGACCAATGAACCCTGCTGGTGGTTGGTAGATGAAATATTATACATAATTCGGTCACGCGATCACTCAAAAAGTCCGACCGGCACGGATTCTATTAGTTCTTAAACGTTATTATCGTGTATGCCGAAGTTTTTTTCCTCACAACAATACTTATTGAGCCGTGGGTAAACCCATTTCCTTTATTCCTTCAGAATTTATAAGTAGGTACCAACATATTTATTTTTGCAATATTAGCCTTTCTTGTATTGTGTCGCCGGCCTGAATAAGTACCTAGGTCGCTGTATAGTAGTAAGTAGGCAGGTTCCGATTTACTTAGATTTACAATTTAGTAGGTAATGGAAAGCTATGGTTGAATAAACGAGTCGGAAAGCTATGGTTGAATAAACGAGTCGGACTCGCGCATGAATGGTTCCGTACCATTATCGTAAAAAACGGCAAAAAGATCACGTTTGTTGCATGGGAGCCCCACATAAATATTTATTTTATTCTGTTTTTAGTATTTGTTGCTATAGCAAAAATAAATATGTTGGTACCTACTTATACGGTTTATACCCTATAAAATTCTGAAGGAATAAAGGAAATGGGTTTACCCACGGCTCAATAAGTATTTTTGTGAGGAAAAAAACTTCGGCATACACGATAATAACGTTTAAGAACTAATAGAATCCGTGACGGTCAGACTTTTTGTGTGATCGCGTGACCGAATTACCTACGTATAATATTTTTCATCTACCAACCTACAGGAGGGGTCATTGGTCAATATTCGCTTTTGGCACGTCCTAACATTCACAAACAATAAATCTAGGCTACCTATATCTTTGTGCTTAAAGAAATTCTGATATTTTTTTTATAAACTTCGAGTAGGTACCTATCTCTTTATTGTGTCAGGAATGGTGTGCCAGCTGCTTGTTATTCCGCTTATATTGTAACAATTACGTGGGACACTCAGAAAGTTTTGCGAAACTAAAAAATTTTTTTCTATACGTACATATATTTTTATTAAATCTTTTCAAAGTACTTTCCACCAGCCTCTATACAAAGATTCATGCGCCTAAACCAGTTTTCAAAACACTTTTTCCAGTCCGCCGCAGACACCTCGTTTACAGCCTGCTCGAACGCAGCCAGCGCATCTTCCGGCGACGAAAATTGTATCCCTTTGAGCTGATTTTTTATTTTTGGGAATAAAAAGAAGTCACACGGTGCTAGATCAGGGCTGTAAGGAGGGTGACCCAGGAGTTTGACTGGCGTGCTGTCCAGGAAGTCCCTCGTTTTGAGTGCGGTGTGCGCAGGTGCATTGTCGTGGTGGAGCAGTAGCCCGCGGAGCCCTGTGTTTGGTCGCTTGTTGCTTATAACAGAGAAAACTTCTGGCAAACATTTGGTAGTATACCATTCGGCATTAATGCTTCTTTGATCCCGTAAGGGAATTGATACCAAGTGGCCAGTCAAATTAAAAAAGCTAGCGATCAAAATCTTACCCCCGCTTCTAGATCGCTTCACTTTGGTAGGCGTTGGCTCATTTTGAAACACCCAAACAGTCGACTGGCGCTTGGTTTCTGGGTCGTATTGATAAATCCAGGACTCATCACCTGTAACGATGTCGTAAACACGCCGAGACGAGCCTGCTTCAAATTTGTTAAGCATATCACGGCACCATTCCACCCGGGCCTGCTTCTGAGCATCGGTGAGGTTGTGCGGCACCCAGCGTGATACTATCCTCCTCACGCGAAGATGGCTGTGTAGAATCTCGTGAACGCTTCCCGATCCAATCTTCAATATGTGTTGAATCTCCTGATATGTAATTCGCCTATTGTCTTGGATTAAATTTTTCACTGCTAGCACGTTTTCTTCGGTAACAGCCGTCAAAGGGCGACCGCTTCTTTCGTCATCCCCCAAAGTTGGTCGACCGCGCTTGAATTCGTTATACCAACGATACACGGTTGCCTTGGAAGGGCCTTCATCCATGAATGCCATTTGAAGTCTATCGTACGATTCATCCGGTTTCAGGCGACACTTGAAATCGTATAAAATCATAGCTCTAAAATGTTCCCGGCGCAGATCCATATTTCAGTGAGACACAATACTTTGAATTAACTCGCAAAAAATGTGGAGGGAAATTTTGAAATTGGAACTTACTTATTTTTACTTATAAATAATCATATTTTCGAAAAACATTATAACTGGCCAGTCTCCCATATATAAAAACTTTTTTTCGCAATACTTTCTGAGGGGCCTGGTAATTGAACGAAGGATTCATACGTACTGGAGGTATTCACTCCGACGAGCAATCTATTAATGTAGCTCGAATATAAAATGATTTTGGTTCTAATTAGGGTCGTAGATGGAAAAAATCAGCAGCCTTGTTGCGCTTGACTCGGTGGAACGCAGACAGACTGTACTTCGGTGAGTGTGCTCAAGAACGCTACGAACTCATCCCACCAGCCCCCTTTTACCATCGGACATCTAGACGCACTGCAAGTTACCATCCTTACCTTGTTGCTATTCCACCAATTCGCACCAATCGCTTCCAAACATCCTACATAATGCGCACAGCGAATGAATGGGACTCACTACCTGCGTATGTGTTTCCGAATGCATTCAACCCGAATCTCTTAAAAAGTAGAGTGAACAGGCTTCTTCTGGGTAAGCTCACTCCATCGTCGACTCTGTCTCTGTCACCTCTGACCTAGACTAGAGTCAAGAGCAAACCCATCACAAATAGAAAATAAAAAAAGTAATGATTTCGGCAAGGCAAAGAGCAAAGAGTATAAAAAATCGACCAATCACATAGACTTAAATCCACATCGTGTCTTACATCTTGCCATCTGATTGGTCGATTTTCATACTTTTTGCCCTTTGCCTTGCCGAATTCATTACGAAATAAGGCTGACTTGAAACCAATACTCAGCAGTCTTGTTGGTTTGTATAGGGTCATCCAAACGAGTTGAGTAAAATGTCATGTCTGGAAAATCTATCTCTTGAACCCTTATTTATTGTGAATCAATCTTACTGCCGAACAAATCTATTCGATCCGAAATGGCCATTACAGCCACATCAAATAGGTACACTACAAAAGGCTAATACATTGAAATCCTGGCTTCCATTTTAGATACCTAAGTAACTAGATCTACCAACCTTAAAGATTACTAGGGAGATCTATTCATGTAATCAGAGAATGATTTAGAGGCGAACTACGACCGAGTAGTCGGGGAAAGTTATTGAGATCATCCTAGCGGAATGAAAGGGTGGCTACAAGATCGTGAGTGAGTCTGCAACTTCAGCCTAAAGATAGATAACTGGCCAAACTACCCACTTTGGAGCTTCAGTGAAAGTTAGAGGAAATTACCAATATTAATAGGTATATAAACACAGTAGAGTACCTACTTTAGCAAGGCCGATGAGGTTGGAAGCCTGTTTTGTTTAAAGCCAATGTTTTCTTATGACCGCAGTTTGTTTAGTGCATATTAATTAGCTTTCCTTATTAATTTTCTAATCAAGTCAAGGTTGATTGGGGTTTCAGGGAGGCAACCGTACCTACCTACCTTACCTACAAAACGTTACCCTTTCACTTTGATAAAAGGCAAAATTAATTTTATTATGAAATGAAGTTTTGTTGCATAATGAGGACTTCACTCTAAACTGAAAGTTATGTTTTGGAACGAAGTTGGTTCTAATTAATTTTACTTGGAAACACTAACAAGTTTCATTTTAATCAAGTTAAGTTTGAAAAGCCACTTAAATCTTCTAATATTTTAATTAGACTATAGGTAAGCACTTCTAACAAACTCTTTGAAACGTTTTAGTGGAGTTGAAATGAAAGCAAATATTGTTTAAACGTCCGATTAACTTAGTTGAACCGATTAGTTGGCCCTAGAATGAATAATTATAGACTTATTATTATTGCTTGCTAAACTAAACGAGTATTAGTAGGTAGGTACCTAATGATTTTAATTAATTGTTTGGCTAAATTATTGAGCAGAAAAGCACAGTATTTTAACTACCCGATATATGTATGTATGTTTGTTCCTATGTGGCGTTCTAGAGACCAAACGCGTTGCCCGATTTTGATGATTCTTGTAAATCGATTCGTCTTATCTAAAAACAATAAGTTTGAAATAAAATCATTTCTAATACCGTAGAAGTGCGATTAAATATAACATGGAGTATCCCGCAGTATTGCGCAGCCCCTATTTTTACCCGACTGCCGAAGGAGGGTAATGTGTTTATCAGTCTATGTATGTATGTATGTTTGTTCCTATATGGCGTTCCAGAGACCAAACGCGTTGGACGATTTTGATGATTCATACGTCAATCGATGCGTCTTATCCCTGCGAGTGTCACTGGCTAATTTAAAAATGGAAATTAAAAAAATGGCGGCCTTTGGGCGCCATTTTGTGGGCACAATTTTTTTTTCGTCCTTACTCTTCGTGTGGAGTATCTAAATAAAGGGTTTTAAGAGGTGATTTCAAAAATATATAATACTTGGTATATATATTTTTGAAAATATGTTAAAATAATAGAAATAATAGAAATAATTTGTTTAAATTTACCTAATTCTAAAAACAACAACTAAAAAACTATAAATAAAAAAAGTTTATTCAGACAATCAAAAAACCCGACTGTAAACAAGAAGAAAATCATGCTGTGCAGTCGGAGGATAAATCTGGTTTTGGTCGGCCAACTCGCGAAAATCTGGTTTTGGTCAGCCAACTCGCGAACATGTATCCTCCGTCTGCACAGCATGATTTTCTTCTTGTTTACGTCTTTTGAGTTCGATTTTTAAGCAGTCGGGTTTTTTGATTTTTTGAATAAACTTTATTCTTATTTCACCTTCACAATCATGGCATTTAGCTCTATAAAAATGTCTTCTAGACTTTGTACTAAATTCAGACCATCGTAAAAGTACCTAAATCTTTACCTACCCAGGTACAACTTGTAGTCTATGGCAACTTTTAAACCCAACACGCAACCAGAGAGTTACAAACTTTGAAGAGGTTAACACCTTTTCGAAGACGGTTAATCCCTAGAGAAAAACCACGTGACTTGAATTTTCATGATGCTAGTTCGTGTCTAATCATTTGTGAACGTAGATGGGCCTTCTAATATAAACCAATAGAGGAAACTGTCGTTACACCAATTGCTGAAATCACAGATCGCTTAGCAAATTGATCGACTTAGATTAGTATTATTAGTGGGGATCTAGTTGTAGGTAGGTACAACAATAGTCCTCGAAATCGAAATGTCAAGTGAACAATCCCATACATTTTTGCATTACGGCAATAGCTGATAGAAATACACTTTGTTTAGTCAGAGCCTCAGTGGTCTTTCTTGGAGGCCAATCTCAGCAAAGACTAAGCATCGACGCGGGAGATATTATAGTGCCCAAATGTGGGCGCAATGAGGGCATCCGTTTTTGTGCCCAACAGTTGGCGCCACTGGAGAATAAGGTCCTTAAATATAGCTGTTAAACGTTGTTATTACACGTTTGGAAGCAAAGTAAAAACCTATCTTGATCTGCCATATTTGGCAAATATTCATAAAAAAAAAGTAGTAAATGAACTTACGCTACAAGACAAAAAACGGTGAAATTTGTCATTTTGAAGACCTCATTCTACACCAGCGCCCCTAGCGGAAAGGAGAATGACCAAAAGTGGTACCAAAAAGTCTCACGCATCAAGACCAAAATTTTATAGTAATTAGTTACATAATTTTTTACGACATTTCGCGTCGCGGATTAGATTTTTGAATAGGGAATTTAATTTTGAGTTTAAAAGTATGGATATTGTTTTACTCTCTATAAATGACGTTCCGTTTCACATGATATGATTAACGTAACCTTGATTTTTAAAGTGTCATGACCACTGTAAAAAAATTATACGATTCTAATTCTACATTAATTATAAAAACTAGAATAGAATCTTATCATTTACTTATAAAAGATTAGGTATCATTATTTTATCTATAGTTAATTGGCCGTTCACAGCAGCCGGCCATAAAGATGTAGAATGCAACAGAATCAATTTTTGATGAATCGACTATCCAGTAATGGTTTCTTTTGTTTAATAAATAACTATAACGTTCATGTATAACGTGTCTATAATAAAATACGTCGTTGATAGAGTCGAACAAAATAGACCTAGTTTTTAGGTTATTTTCGATTTTATGACATAACTCCGAAACCCGGGTTTTGTTTTCAATAAGAAGTTTTGTAGGAGTTAACATGGTCAGTGTACTCTATAAAAAACAAAGTTTGATTTTGATGCAGCTTGGTACGGGATTCCATACATCGATGAGCATTCTCCTTTCAAACGCGATGGCCCTCATTAGGTAGGTACCGATGAGTCTGAAATTGCTGTTTTCTTCACGAGTGTACATGCGTGAAAGTTCGCAAAGCCTATATCCATACGGGCCACGACTCATCGTCGTACTGTATAGGACGGTGTACTCTCTTTTCCCTCTCTCTCTTATAGTCCATTTCGTAGTCCTTCGTGTTGGTATAATGTAGATAATTGTAATAGCCGGGAAACGTCTTGATCTTGTGCGAAAAGCAATCATTCGGTAGCCTCAAGTGGTCATTTGAGGGGCCCATGGCAATTTGAAGATCCCATGGGGTAAGGTAGAGCTTTTCCATACAGAAGAGGTCAACGGAGAGAACCTGCACAGTCGACGATATTTTATTTCAAGATGTTTGCCGGATATTTTGTTTCGAATACAGCGATTCGCGAATAAAGTAAAGCCATGCGATGTTTACGTTGTAATTTATACTTCACGTCAAAACGTGTCTAAAAGCTTAAAATTCGATACGTTCGTTTACCCACGCCATCTTAAGAAATTTTATTAAAAATATTTCTTGAGGTTCCTGCTAAAGATATCGAGAGTGATTGATGACACGAAGCGAAAGTAATTTAATACAGTGTTATCGTAAAAAAAGCAGGTATCACCCGGGCTTAATTTATTATAGCTCAGTATATTGTATAGTAATCAAGATCAGTTAGAATTCTTGGAGCATTTTTTTGGGTCGCCTTCTTAAGGTTGAACTAGTCGACGGCAGGAACTATTTTGTGCGCGGGGTTAAAATGCATGCTATCTTATCCGACAACACGTGCGAAAGAAATAGATGCTGTGATGAGCAGTAATAAGCTAGTTCGTGTACGAATTAGCACTTTTGCAAGTTTCTAGCGAAATGGATGATGATTTAGGAAGAAAACGAGCGCGCGATTTTTTGTAAACAGACCTTTGGGAGTCTAGATATCATGAAAAAACTACTAAATGTATATTTTTAAAATAAAATTATTTGCAATGTTTAATTACTAATCTATCCCTGTATGGAGGCCGTTTTGCATTTTTCCTTCTTCTTATGATGTTTATTTCCGCCCAAAGATTCGTTAAAATTAGTGTAGAAATATGGAACTTTCAAATCCAAATCCAAATCAAAACCAAATCCATTTATTTGTCAATGTAGGTGTCGTTAATTACAGGTGTTAACAAGCTTAGGCCATATCTTTAAAGTATCACTACATTCTACCCACAGGGCGTACAAACAATACGTTACAATAATATTAGTCATTAGATTAAATTATACAATAACAGATTAAATAAAATAAGTTATTACATTAAATTCAATATTTGTCTATCATGTCAAAATCATTATATTAAAAATCCAAATCAGTCAAGTAGGTATGTCACAATGTAAAGAAGATTAATATAAGAACATCCTGATATTTTCAATTAGTATTAAATAATTATATTAAAATTGTCAGATAGGAACTCGTCTATTGTATAATACGTTTTATCTACCAGTAGTTTAAAAAGAGCTTTTTTTAAATTACTTATGTCGTCCAGTACTTTTATTACTGTAGGCATCTTGTTATAGATCTTCGGTGCCATTCCCAAAAAACTTTTTGAGTAGAGTGCAGTGTTATGTGGCGCAGCACATATATCGTTGTTGCGTCGTTTCGATCTAAATGTTTGAAATAAGTGAAGGTTACATTTCACAAATACTGCTGTCTCATATATATACAAACATGGCAGGGTAAGAAGCTTATATTTTTTAAATATTAATAATAATTTCGATGCTCATAACTTTACATTTTGAAACATAATGCTAAGAATAATCAACAAAACTTATATCAACTTAACAGACACAGTTTTAACTAAAATAAAAATCTTAATACAAAGAATAATTAGCAAGTCTAATAGGAGGATGCACTGAGCGTCCAGATTACATAGTCTGCATAATTTCAGAGCTACCACTAGCTTCGGACTGAGTTGACATAAGTGTTGCTAATTATTCTTAGCATTATTTTTAAAAATCTAAACAGTCTGTGTTCTCTTGCTTAGCAAGTTGTTTTCATTGCTGATTATTGTTAGCATTAAGTTTCAAATCTAAACAGTCATGTTCAATATTTTAGTTGCTGTCTCATAGTAATTTACATTTGTAAAAGGCGGGGATGTTTGGATGTTAATCATTATTAGATACAAGTGTGTGAGGGCAACACTATTTAAAAAAAAACATGTCATTACAATAATTCATGTTGGACGATACTCGCTTGTTAACTGGCCTCATAGGCTCTACATGGAAATCACTTCCTCTCTTAAAAGGTTTAAGAGACATTATCTGTAATGGCAAAACCATTACAATTTGCAATAATGCTGTTACACACTTTTATAGGAATCCTGGTTGACAGTTGATTTTCTATTTTTAACCAAATGAGAATGCCCATTTTGTAAAGGAACTTGGGCCCCTTTGAAAAAAATGGTTGTATCTTGATAAATTTGGTTGTATATTGTAGAAAAAACCATGTTATATTCATAATCAGAAAACATTTTTTATTTATTTTGCGGGGTTCACGAGATATAACGATATTTCTGTTCTTGAAATGAACCCTTATTACAATGCAATAAGGCGTATACAAATGTCCAAGTGAAGGAACCTGATCTGTTGTTGTCTGTTCATATAAAGTAAAGGACACGGATGGAAAATAACACAAAATATAAATCCTATTTTTGTATAATATTGAAAACGCAGCCAATATACCTCATAAGGGGCCTGTGTATGGGCAATCTCCTTTAAAGGAAATTCTTTATTCAAAAAGTAAAATTCACTAAAAAGAATCAATAACGATTCAAAAAAGTTAAAATAATAATCCTCAATTGCGGCGATACTCTAAAACGTACTTGATCCCTAGACACTTTTGATGTGTGTATTTACAAAAGGAAAACTGGACTTAAAAGGTTAATTGGAGTTTTCAACAAATCTATTTTAAGGTTAAATAAATTTACAATAGGTTCTATTCAATTCTATTAACCTTCTATTTAAAGTTCAAATCTCTGTAGACCTTAACTGGCTAACCCTGGCGATTCCTAATAGATTTGTCTGATACCCGTACCGCAGAGTTCTCGCTTCTTTGGCTGTGGTTGAACAAAGCCTTGGCCAATATCGTTGCGATAATCTTAAAATAGAGCATACTAGCTTCTGCCTGCGGCTTCACCCGCGTGAAATTTGACGATTATCCCGAGGGAACATATAGAATAGAATAGAATAGAATACTCTTTATTATGTACACCATATAAGTTACAGAAAATATAGACGAAGAAAACATTACACTGGGTGACACAATGGGCGGCCTTATCGCTAAAAGCGATCTTTCCCAGGATAAAAAGTATCCTATGTGCTAAAACTAGAAATTCGAAGACATGTGACATCCAACAATCCGCACTGGGCCCGCGTGGTGGATTACGGCCCATTCCCTCTCACAGAGGGCCTGTGTCCCAGCAGTGGCAACATTAATAGGCTGATGATGTGATGTGATGTGCTAAATATGGCACAGAGATTATAGTCAGGAATAGCAATTTCGGATTTTAATCTATCTCTATGCTGAGTTTCGACCCGTTCAGCCGTTCTGGAATGAAGAAGTCACAAACATACAAACACACACACTCACAAACTTTCGCCTTTATAATATTAGTGTGAGAGTATGATGTGATGTGAAGTGAGATTTCTTTGGTATTTATTAATATTCGCTGGTATATTTTTGTTATCTAACGGTATGTGGGCTGAATTTTGAGCCCTCGTTGAAAGCCTTGCCACTTGAAGTACCTAACAAGACCTAATTACGCCACCCCGAGACCTTTTAACATTTAGAAATATAATTAACAATTCACAAAAAGGAAATATTTAGGTACATACGGAAAATAAATGGAGAACATCTAAATGAAATAAAATACACATTTCTTTGATGCTATTTTTGATTTAGGGTGGGTGGTGAATATGTAGATGTTTTTCAACTGTTGCCAACGAGTCATACAAATCATATCTCGTAGGTAGGTCGCATGGATTTTATGTTTCCTCAAAAGATTGGATTAACTAATGGAATCAATATAACTCTCTAGCGCTCATCTGTGGCGGTAGCAGATTTTGATGCCAGTCTATTGTTTTCCTAATTACTACAGATGAATGGTTCAGTAGTTATCCTACTTACATACTTATTTATTTAAAGAGATTTACCAAAGTATCTACATATATATGAATAAAATTCGGCCTAGTGCGAGTCAGACTCGCGCACCGAGGGTTCCGTACAAACCTCAGCTTAAAGGTATTATAGACCTGAGTATTTGATATGAATTTCAATTTAATACCTCTACGTATTCATGAGGAAAGGGGTAATATGTTTGAAATTATTAAAAATATTTTTATTATAAAATAATTTTTATTATAAAATAATAAAAATTACGGTTTTCGCAATTATTCCTTTATCTGTGCTATAACACGTTGCTTCGTACCAAATTTCAAGATTCTTAGTTCACGGGAAGTACCCTGTAGGTTTTGATTCCCTTGCGAGTGTCGAAAATATGCGGAAATTTGTGGCATAAACGGCTGTATCTTTTGATTGCGTTGGCTTAGAAGTTTGATTTTTTCACGGCTTTAAGGGACAAATACTCTACGTATTTGATACAAATTTCAACATGATGCCACTACGCGTTCCTGAGAAAAAGGGTCTTGACAGACAGACGGACGGACAACAAAGTGATCCTATAAGGGTTCCGTTTTTTTCTTTCGAGGTACGGAACCCTAAAAACTATGATACATCCGACTAGATAGGTTTTATGGCAGAAAATTATGATGAAACGCTGAAAAGTACCGTGACAGACGAATTAGTTAGTATTATCTAAACTTCTACGTCAGTCGAGTCTTCTCGTTACAGTAAAAAATATGTTAGGGAAAGCGTTAAGAGATACCATTATGATAATAACTGACCTATCCTATGATACCCCTTGGCAAGACATGTGGTAAATATTATTAATAATATTCACCAGTCGTTTGTCTATGGTTTCGACAAATGATCATTGAGCATCGCGTTTATATATTTGTATTATACTTACACTTACTTTGACCCACCTTCAGTGTTTTATTCTATTTTGTTTGTTATTTATATATTCTTCTATTTTATTTTATTTTATAAGTCCTGTTTCCGTAAGTGTGTCCGTGGCATCAACAGTAGGCCCTATCAGAATATCAGCGCAGCGTTATTACCTTTTTGGATATCGCTGCACATGCTGAGATAGGAGCCTTTTTGGTCTCGCACAGGGTTTTTTATTTTATTATTGTTTAAGTGTATGCTTATTTTCTCGTGTCTCCTGTGCGGGTCACAAATAAATATTTTTCTTTCTTTCTTTCTTTCAAAATCTCTTTAAATAAATAAGTAAGTAAGAAGAATAACTAAGAGTTATATTGATTCCATTACGACACAAACACCCAGAGCTGGAACAACTATCTGTAGGTCATACAAATATTTGTTCCGTGCGGGAATCGAACCCGCGACATTGGAAGGCAATATTCAATGCCTACTCGGTAACGTTGAATTTTTCCATCGGAATTATTTTTAACGATTTTTACTCAGTGAAAAGTGTAAAAAAACCATTTACATACATTTTTTTAGCGAAAAAAGTATCATTTTTTTAACTACGCAGGATATCTTTTATTCCTAACCAATATATTTATCCAACTTCACCTGTTTTCGAAAAATCCTAAAGAACATGAAACTACTAGAACTTTAGTGTAGTGAGCGTGTAATAGCGAGGTCTAGAACTCCTAGAGCTAGAAACCAATTAACGGGGGTCGCGTTGTCGAAGCGGCAAGCCCGTCCACTTACCGATTTGCCGGCTCCCGCACTCCTATTCTACTCTTAATCGCTCAGCTGTTACGGATAATTATCACGTTCAGAGCTACTAAGCTGCTTGAAAACTAAACAGCAAGAAGACCAGTAGAGGTCTTTCAGTCAAGAGTAAATAGGTTACTTCCAGGCAAACGTGCTTCACTGCGTCGACCACATCATCGCTTACCATCAGGTGAAAAAGTCAAAAGCGAGCCTATAAATAAGGAATTTACAACTCATTAAAAACAAAAACCGGCCAAGTGCGAGTCCGACTCTCGCACGAAGGGTTCCGTACCATTATCGCAAAAAACGGCACAAAAATCACGTTTGTTGTATGGGCGCCCCGCTTAAATATTTATTTTATTCTGTTTTTAGTATTTGTTGTTATAGCGGCAACAGAAATACATCATCTGTGAAAAATTTCAACTGCCTAGCTATCAGGGTTCATGAGATACAGCCTGGTGACAGACAGACAGACAGACAGACAGACAGACCGACAGACAGACCGCGGAGTCTCAGTAATAGGGTCCCGTTTTTACCCTTTGGGTACGGAACCCTAAAAAGAAACTCACAAGCATTCATTCTTGTTCTTCCTGCCTCCAGCAGATCCCTGTGACCTTTAGGTGACCATCGGTTCTATCCGCGATTTTTACTGAAACGCTATTTTTGCCAGATCATCGGCCCACATTTTGAGAAACTGTCTGCTCCACACCTGCCAGCACGCGGTCGCCACTTCAGAACTTTTCGGACCACGCAGCCCGATATTTTTTTCTGAAGTGCTTTCGAACTTTGAAGGACCAAATTAAACACTTAAGCTCGCAACGTCAGTTCCGGGAAGCCCGCTGGTCACCTTTTACCTGGTGTGGTTATAATTATTTTATCGCATGTGGATAAACTTTGTCCATTAACATACGAACACATCACATCACATCATCAGCCCATAAATTGTCCCCACTGCTGAGACACAGGCCTCCTCTCTGTGATAGGGAACGGGCCGTAATCCACCACGCGGGCCCAGTGCAGGTTGGTGGATGTCTCCGAATTGTTGCTTTTAAGACATGCCGGTTTCCTCACGATGTTTTCCTTCACCGTTTTGAGAGCAATGGTGACGAAATAATTTAGACAAAGTTAAGCGCCTGCCTGAGTTCGAACCCACGACGCACAACTTGTAAGTCGCGGCCGATACCACTGAGCCACCACTGCTCTACATACGAACACGTGTAGCAAAATATGCCACGTTTCTGCCGACTAACTTTGGAAAATTTTGGGAATATTGGGTCTCCTAAGAAATACGAAGATCGTTTGTGTTGTAGGACGTTCGTTACCCACTACCCGCCCACTTTTCATAGGTACATGTTAGAAATTCTCATTACTTAAAACAACTATTTGGGAGATTCCATAACTTTGAAGATTCTTGGTATTATTGTTATTAATATAGCTGTCGTCCCTTAAACTAAGATAAATACGCTTGTATGAGTAGGTTCACCAAAATAGTTCCAAAATGTAGGCCAAGAATAGTTCTACAGAATCTAAACCTTTCAGAATAAAATGTAAATATGTACCTTTTAGCTTTTAAAAACTTATTTCGAATTCATATCACAAGTGCAATTTTCCTGTTACAAAACCGTGAAATCCATTACTTAAAATTTTATATGATAACATTAAAAATATTAATTCAGAAATAATATTTAAAACTGACATGAGAAAAATACCATTGCTAAAACAATAAACATACCAGCCAGATTAAATTGAACACTGAATCACAATCTAAATTTATTTAAATTAAGAATCTACTAATCAGTATTTAATCTAATTATAAGTGTTTTATAAATAAGGTCCAATAAAGATGCCAAAATAAAAAAAAAACTTAAAATATTTTAATATTAGGTACATAGTTAATAATTTTGGAATAATTTACTTATAAAGTTATAACAAAAATAAACATTGACAGACAAGACATTGAGATGGGTACTAAAGGTAAATAATATGATAAATGGACAAAAGAACCTTTTAAGTATATGTACTTAATAGAATAACTTACCTAGTTATATCACCTAGCAATTCCATTAAGGGTAACCGAACCCCTTTTTCTATTTATTTTGCGAAGAAATACAAAATTTAACGTAAAATTCAATTTCGTTGAGTTTATTTGAAGCCTTTTTACCCGACTGCCGAAGGAGGGTAATGTGTTTATCAGTCTATGTATGTATGTATGTATGTATGTATGTATGTATGTTCCTATGTGGCGTTCCAGAGACGAAACGCGTTGGCCGATTTTGATGATTCATACGTCAATCGATTCGTCTTAACCCTGCGAGTGTCATAGGCTACGTTAAAATTGGACAATAGAAAAATGGCGGATTTTGGGCGCCATATTGTGGGGTCCCAAATTTTTTTTTCTTCCAAACCCAGTGTGTGGGGTATCCAAATAAAGGGTTTTAAGAGGTGATTTCAAAAATATATAACACTTATATGTTTAAATGTATCTAATTAGAAAAAACTTAACTAAAAACTTATAAATAAAAAAAGTTAAATCAAAAAATCAAAAAACCCGACTGCTACAAAAGCGAACTAAAAAGACGTAAACAAGGAAAAAATCATGCTGTGCAGGCGGAGGATACACCAGATTTTGGTCAGCCAGCCCGCGAATATGTATCCTCCGACTGCACAGCATGATTTTTTCCTTGTTTACGTCTTTTTAGTTCGAAGTTTGTAGTTGAACTTTGTAGTTTGAAGCAGTCGGGTTTTTTGATTTTTTGATTTAACTTTTTTTTTTCTCATTTTTTTATCAATCATCTTTGGTATTTGATGAATAGAAGTTCATTAGTTTTTATGAAAATAAAGTCTGTAATAAGTTTTCAGCAGCGTAAATATAATTGGGTACCCGTCTGGTTTGGCAATTTGAACTATATTCTTGTCTGTGAATTGTAGTTTTAGAACTGTCTAGGTTTCTTATTTCTGTTATTAATGACTAGCTGTCCCACGCCGCTTCGCTCCCGTCAACTGGCTACCCTACATACATGAATGTTGCGTAACTTTAATCGCTTACGTAGCGCACGCAACGGAAGCTCTCAAAAAGAAAAATTATGCCCGTTTTTGCAAAAATTTCTTTTATGCTCCGCTCCCATTGGTTGTAGCGTGATGTTATATAGCCTATAACCTTTCTCGATAAATGGACTATCCAACACAAAAATAATTTTTAATTCTAACCAGTAGTTCCTGAGATTAGCGCGTTCAAACAAACAAACTCTTCAGCTTTTAGCCCTTCCCCTCAGACCTCTGTGTGGTGCAGACGTGTTTTAAGCCGGTTATTTTGACAAAATTTTATTTAAACAATTAAAATCAAATAATTAAAATTCGCGCAAGTACCAGGCGCACATAAGCAGTACGAGTGAAGCAGTCAGTGTGCGACGAGTGACATCTACATCGGCTATCTCGCTATCACCTACACGCTGAGTGCACGCACGCTACGGTCACCGCCCATCAGCCGTAAGTGCGTGCGCACTGAAGCGTAAGTAACTGCTGCCAAGTACCAGGCGCACATAAGCAGTACGAGTGAAGCAGTGTGCGACGAGTGCCAGCGTCGTCAGCTATCACGCTATCACCTGCGCGCTGAGTGCACGCACGCTACGGTCACCACCCATCAGCCGTGAGTGCGTGCGCACTGGAAGCGTGCGTAACTGTTGCCAAATACCAGGCGCACGCGTTCAAGTTAAAGTAAACATGCCGCTTCGACGCACTTCGCCGCAAATTGCGACCTCCTCGGAACCTCTGCTCTCCCCATGCCATGGTGGCTCTGAACCAAGTATTCCCACCTGTGATTTTGATGAAGAAGATCTCTCTAGGAACGTATGCATACGCCAATCAAAACGTAAATTTGATCATGAATATAAAGTGGAGTGGCAATCTTTTAAAACTGAAATTATGAGTACGTTGAAAACATGGTCTGACACTCAAAATGGTAAAATCGACCAAGTACTGACTAGCGTAAGTGAGATACGGGAGGAATATCGTGAGCTGCGGAAATCAGTTGAGTTTAACTCCTGCAAGTTTGATGAAATAATTTCAAACATATCTAGGCTGGAAAGTGAACGACGCGATCAACAAAGATACATCCAATCACTCGAAAGTAAATTGGAATATATGGAGAGAAGTTTAAAATGCTCAACTATCGAGATACGTAACATCCCTAAAAGCGGACAGAAAGAGACCACCTCAGATCTGATCAACACAGTAAAGAAATTGGGAAAAACTGTCAATGTAAACATTGAAACAACAGGAATCCGAGACATTTTCCGAGTTAACACCAAATCTGACAGTTATAAACCTATTATCGTCGAATTTACCAGCAAACTAGTGAGTGGTAATATCATATCTGCCGTGAAAAAGTTCAACCAGCATGATAAGAACAGCAAATTAAACACTACCCACTTACAAATAAAAGGGCCGCAAACTCCGATTTACGTAACAGAAACCCTAACGACAAACGCAAGGAAGCTTTTTTATTTGTGCAGAGAATTTGCCAAGGAACACAAGTACTCGTTCTGCTGGGTAAAGCATGGACGGATATTCCTACGGAAAGCTGAAGGGCAGGAGCAAATTCGAGTGGATAGTGAATCTGATCTCACTAACCTTAAAAGGCAATGACTATTCCCGGTAATTGTTAAACTTAAGTACTGCATGCAGAGTCTTATATTATCTTTTTTGGTTTTAACTTTTTTATTTTTTTGCTTACCTTCTATGTTTGCTTTTGTAACAGTCTGCGAACAGCGCCTATACATTTTGTTTAGCTACATTACAGCTGGAACACACTGCGACGCAAATGATTGCTCACACTTTCATAACAATCAAAACACAATCACACCATTGACACAAAATATTAACAAGCACATACTCGCATACAATGATAAGATTAAACATATGTTTTTAATAGTCTTCAGTCCTTACTATCATATGGAAACGACATCTGTAGTGATAGCTCTATTGCAAACACATAACTTCAAATGGCCATATAGCTGGTACCTCTGGTTCTCTCACATCAAAATTCGATGCTTCCAACTTGATTATAATTAATGATCTTGATAATACGGGTAATGCTGACTGTACGAAGCTCACTGATTCATCTCAATGTTCTCTTGTTTTAAATAATAACAATGATTCGAACCCCCTTTGTATTCTCTGTCTGAATATTCGCAGCATTTACTGTAACTTTGACCTGCTGCTTGCCTTTATAGCGACTATCAATATAACAGTTGATGTCATAGTATTAACTGAATGTTGGACAAAAAGGGGAGTCGCACCGCCCAACTTAGGTGACTATAACGTATACTACACTAAAAATACCCTAAACCAGAATGACGGTATAGTATCATATGTTCGCACAGAAATCAGTGTTGTTGCCTCTGAACCAGGCATAGTAGAGGGCAATTGTTTGCAATTAGACACTGCTCGTCACAGTATAATCTGTTCTTATCGTCCTCCCAGTTACAAAAATCCCCAACCCTACCTAACATCACTTGACGAAATTCTTAAAAAGATGCGTAATAGGGATGTTATTTTTACTGGGGACATCAATATCAACACGCTGTCATGTGATATAAATAACGGTTATGCAAATGACTACTTGTGTCTCATGGCATCGCACGGCCTATGTCAGGGTATTCTATACCCTACTAGAGTAAACACCTGCTTAGACCATTTTATGGTAAGAACAAAGGAACGATGGCAGACAATAATCTTTCCAGAGCTAACAGACCATAGTCCTATTCTATTGTGTCTCAAGCACGCAGGGTTACCTAAAAGTAAACCTACGTATGTAAGTACAAAGCTAGACTATGCTTCTGCACACCTAAAACTCAAGGAAGTGGACTGGTCTGACTTTTATATGCTTGATGATGCTAACCTCGCCGCGGAGTGTTTAGTAGGGACGATCCAGGGTATACTGAATGATTGTACAAGTATTTCATCCAAACCTAAAAGAAAAGCCCCACTGAAGCCATGGATTACCGTGGGCGTTGTGCGATCAATCCGTAAAAGAGACAAGCTTCATCAAAAATCAAGGAAACAACCCAAAAACGAGCAGTTACGCCAAATATACATTAATTATAGAAATATATGTAATAAAATTATCAAATCACTAAAATCACAATACTACCGTGCGGAACTAGAAATTAATAGTAATAATCTTAAAAAAACCTGGAGTATCATAAAGGATATTTGTAATATGAAAAAAAATAATGAAACACCTAAAGAGTTACTGCATATTGACAGCACACCAACTAAGTCGTTGAATCAAGTAAACACTTACTTTACTAATATTGGTAGCGGGCTAGCCGATGCCACTCTCCGCAAATTAAATAAAACTGAAGCCGAATTAGCCAGCACACCAGCTACAAACACAGCGGCGACCACCATGTCTTTTACGCCTACAGACGCAATAGAAATAGAGAGTATTATTGCGTCTCTTAAAATAAATAGTGCACCTGGCCCTGATAATATCTCTAGTAGGTTAATTAAGTTAGCTAAGGACGTATTGGCAGAACCTATCAGCCACCTTTGCAATCTAAGCTTGGGACTCGGCACTTTTCCTAACATTTTTAAAATGGCAACGGTTTCACCTATACACAAGGCTGATGATAAGGAAAGCCCTTCAAATTATAGACCCATCTCGTTGCTCTCGTGTTTATCGAAAGTTCTTGAGAAACTAGTGACAAAAAAACTCGTCAGCTACTTGGAAAAAAACAAGTTGTTAACCGATCGTCAATTTGGGTTCCGAAAAGGAATATCTACAAGTGACGCCTTACTAAAGCTGACATCGATAATTACAAAGCATGTTGACGCAGGAGAAAAAGTAGTCGGTGTTTTCCTCGATCTAAAAAAAGCATTTGATACTGTATCGATCCCTATACTCCTAGCAAAGCTATGCAGTATGGGTGTAAGGGGACACGTTCTGCAGTGGTTTCAGGACTATTTAGCGGGTAGGGAGCAGCGTGTCAGGGTGGATAGCCGCTTGAGTGACGCTGCGACTTGCACTTTTGGCATTCCGCAGGGCAGTACGACTGGCCCGGCTCTCTTTTTAACTTATATAAACAGTCTTGCAGAGATTGCCATTCCTAACGCTGAAACCATTATGTTCGCAGACGACACTGTCATCTTGTTCCATGGCCAAACATGGGAGCAGGTGCGGACGCTAACAGAAAGCGGTCTCTCGATTATCACTAAGTGGCTAGAAGACAACTTGCTGTCGTTGAATACATCCAAGACAAAATATCTATGTTTTACAAAGACTACTACCTCTCGCCCGGACTCGAAGTTTACTATAAAAATTCATGCTTTTCCATGTAACCGAAACCCACCCGGTAATACTCAATGTACCTGTGATGTTTTGACTAGATCAAATGTGATAAAGTACTTAGGAGTTACAGTTGATGAGAATTTGAAATGGAATCACCATATTTCGAGTCTTAATGCCCGACTACGAAAATTAATTTATATATTCAAGCAACTACGAAATGTAGCACCTACAAAGCTTCTGATATCGACCTATAGATCACTAGGCGAATGTGTACTCAACTATTGCATCTGCTCCTGGGGTGGCGCGTCAAAATCAGTAATGATTGAACTGGAACGTGCGCAGCGTGTGCTTCTCAAAGTTCTAATGTCCCTGCCGTACCGGCACCCCACAACAGAATTATACAGCCGCACTGGTGTTCTATCGGTCCGCAAACTCTATGTAAGTCGAGTACTTCGCAGATTCCACCGCACCACAATTCCCCAGCTGCTACCAACCACCAAGAGACGCTTCATATGTCCAGCACCTTCAGTGAAATCCACTTTTGCACAACGGCACTACAGCTCCACAGCACCACGTATATACAACAAACTTACAATTAAAAATGCACAAAATTTGAATAATCACAATTTCGGAAAGAGTGTACTAAATTGGCTCAGCAAGTTGGACTACGAACAAACGGAAAATCTAGTCACCAGTAACCCAAACAAATAAAAGGACTGCACTACCAACATAAATCCATACACACCGTAATTGTAATGCCGAATACATACATACAAAAACACACCATCATTCACAACACACTACACCACACGGGCAATCATATTTTTTATTAATATTTTTATTTTTATCTGTTTTTATTTGGATTAGTTTTTGTTTTTATATAGATTAATATTTCTTTTATTTTTGTTTAATTAGCACTGTGCCTAGCATGTAAACCAACTGCATTATGTTATTTGGAAGGGACCTGTCTCCTGAGATACAGGTTAACTACCTAGTTCAGGAGACAGAGCTTTTATGTAACTGTGACACTTGTTTGCAAATAAATGAATTTATTATTATTATTATTATTATTATTATTTCGTTTATTCAATTTTGTGCACATTTCATATTTACATTTTTAAATATTTCTTTATTATTATTATTATTATTAAATACAATAAAAGGTTCTATTTTTTGGATTTATATTTATATTTATAATATTATTATAAGTATAGATATATAGTATAGATGATAGGCTTTGACCACAACCTCATCTGATGGTAAGCGATGATACGGTCAACGGTGAAGCATTCTTACCTAGAAGAAACCTATTCACTCTTAATTACACCGCTTGAGCGCTAAAGGGGACACATGTTATCTTGTGGAGGGGCCGAGAAATAACTCGGACACTTCGACCTATTGGGATCTATTGTGGTCAAAACAGGGACACATGTCTACTTAAAACAATTATTTTTCTATTGAGTCTGATAATTAGCACTCAAGCGGCTAAAAGACTTCAGGTTGCAGGTATTAAGAAACACAAACTCAGCTGCAGGGAATTGCACTCCTTAGTTTTACGCACAATAAAGTTTTGAATTTGCCCCAAGATATAAATACTCACCATGGAATAGGTATTCTTATTTTTTATTTTATGGGATTAAACATTTTTATAACTAGACTAGCTGACCCGGCAAACTTTGTTTTGCCATAAAAAGACCAAACATTTATCTACCCTACCCTACCCTACCCTACCCTACTCTACCCTACACTACCCTACACTACCCTACACTACCCTACCCTAACCTACCCTACCCTACCCTACCCTACCCTACCCTACCCTACACTACCCTACCCTACACTACCCTACCCTACCCTACCCTACCCTACCCTACCCTATCTGAAAAGCTCAGGTGGATAATCTATGCAATAAAATAAATAAAATTGTATACGCCCTTAGACAGATTAAAAAGGTAACCAATATAAAAACGGCTGTGATGTCATACCGTGCATATGTTGAGTCCTCATTAAGGTATGGATTAATTATGTGGAGAAATAGTACTGACCATACCAGAGCATTCGTCGCCCAAAAAAAAGTTTACGAGCCATATACGGGATTCCATCTGATGAATCATGTCAACCAATATTTAAAGATCTTGGTTTGCTACCCTTACCGTCATTATATTTGTATGAAGCATGTATGTTTGTCAGAAAATATAAAGGATTGTTTAAAACAGCAGAGGAAATTTGTTCTCGAAGTCGCCGTGATCAATACAGACTTGTACTAGATGAGCTCCCTAGATTAGCAAAATATTATAAAAGCTGTTTGGCTATGTGTGTGCATGTTTATAATAAGTTACCAAATGTATTAAAAATATTAAATTGCAAGTTATTCAAAATTAAATTATATAAATGGCTCAATGAAAATAATTTCTATAGTATTAAGGATTTTTTTGGATATAAATTATAATGTTGACCAACCCTAATTTTCATGCTTCAATTTTAAGCAAAACATGTATGATCTTATATGCTATAATAACACCTCTGTATACCATGTTTTAAGCAAATAAATGATCTTATCTTATCTTATCTTACCCTACCCGACCCTACCCGACCCTACACTACCCTACACTACCCTACACTACCCTACCCTACACTACTCTACCCTACCCTACCCTTACCTACCCGACCCTACACTACCCGACCCTACACTACCCTACAATACTCTACCCTACACTACCCTACCCTACACTACCACACCCTACCCTACCTTACCCTACCCTACCTATAAACCTCACGGAGCCTAAGACCTTAAATAACGAATAACTTTAACTTAACTTTAACTTGTTTTTACTTTTTTTTCACAATTTCACAGTGAACACAATACCGGTTTGTCACTTGAAATTAACTGATCAGAGAACAATTAGTAGCTGTCAAACAATGTATCACCACAAAATAGTAAGTATACAGAAGGGCCACTCCCGCCGTTTAAAAAATTGACAGATTCACTAGGATTGCTACTATATTGATTCCGAATTAAAAAAAAGAGTAGGTTGCCCAAGTTACAAAAATAAATACATAGATTCGTCTAAACATAGATCATATCATGCTTACATGCCTTAGAGGGTAGACAGGGCATCAAATATCCATTTAATATCACGAAACATTTAATATTACGCCACATACGATGAATATTGGAGAGTAAAAAGACGTAGTAATAGTGTCATAATGATCCCACTTAAAAAAATAAATTGTAAAAAGCTCCAAGCTCGACAAAAATATAAATGTGAAAAAACAGGTACCTAATAAAATCAAAAAACCAAAGATGATCTTAAACAAGAAGAAAATTATGCTGTGCAGTCGGAGGAAACATATTTGTAAGCTGTATGACTTGAACCTTATTATTATGACAAGTTCCCAATTTCATCTATGGGCTTAAAATGATTTATTATAATCCTAGATAATGAATTTCTAATTTGCCATCTTGAAAGATTAATGACCTTTATAACTTAAAAATAATTGAAAGGAAGAATTAAAAACAAAAAGTAAATTCGGTCTGTAACAAATAATAAAGGTAACCCATTCAATGCAACCAACCTCGTTACAGTACTAATGTATGAATGACGTGACAAACGCCTGCACAAAGCAATCATGACAGCCGCGACTGAGCTCGGTCCAATATTGCCCAATATTCCCTGTAAAACCGAAATGTCAAAGTGAGAGTGGCCCCTCTGTCTGCGGCGCGCCACCGCTTACGTACTTTGTGGTATCACGCACCAGCGCCATCTTTGTAGTACATGCTATGTATCAGAGATGGCGCTGTATGTGAAAAATAATTTTCCCGCTTGAAAAGGATTTTTTTTTTATTTTTCCTGAATTTTCTTTGCTATAAACCTCACGGAGCCCGAGACCTTTCCAACGAATGCAATACCTTGGAAATCGGTTCGTGCGTTCTGGAGTTATATCGTTAGCAAGAAACCCGACTTATTTTTACATAGTAGAAGATATCACAGTGTCTTCCTACTCTGTACTCGCTCCGTAAGCAAATCCCTTTAAGTCAGCAATTTAACACTTTCGCTCAGTTCATATTTTATGGGTGCTAATTAAGGCAGCTTCTTTAAAATGTCATTCTCGTCTGCAAATATATTTAGTTGTCTAATTAATTAATAGGTCAGCGACAAACTTTTAGCGTCTAATAAATGGTTTATAAGCGACCATATATTGTAAAACAAGCTACTGTTAATATGACGCAACATGGTGATAATTCTTAAGCAACTAAATTTGTGATATGTCTACTCATTGCTAGCTTCTAATAAGTGTATCAACTTCATCTATAAAATAATATCAACGTACTCTAATTTCATAGAGTCACCTTTATTTTTATACTTTAGCATAAGTAATTGATGAGTGAATCTACTATATTTGAACATAAAATTTCCTTATTATTGTCATCAAATAATGGTCAATAAAAGCTATAATTTCATGTATTCGCCTATCTATTTATAATGTTACCATAAGTAATTGACTATTATACCTACCCAAATGAACATACAAAAAATAGGGTGGTATTTAATACTTTAACTGTAATTCCCCTTTTTTCAATCAAAATATTCGAAATTTCTACCAAAAATACTGAATTGCACACTAAATTTGCTCATCAAATAAATGAATTATACTATACTGCTAGATCTTTAAAGCTTAACTGTTTTACTGAATAACTATCTGTTAACTAAAAGTAAATCTAATAATTCTTCGAGTGCAACAAAATATTTAAGTTTTAAGGGAGGGGGGGAAACGAAACAAAGTCGACGGAGCCCCGCTGCGCAGGGCTCCTATTTCTGTCTGCAGGGTCTAAAGTAACCTAACATGAAGGAGATGACGGGAGCTGAGTTCGCTCGCTTTGCTCGCTCACTTCAGCTCCCGTCATCTCCTTCGAACCTAACCTATCCGTGTCGGGGTGCCCTAAGCTCCCGAGCTCGCTTCGCTCGCTCTTGGACTAATTCACATTTATTTTATATTTAATTGAATAATTTGTGTGTTGCAAACTTTCACGAAAAAAGAATATGATTTATTAATTTAGTTGTTGAATGAAAAACTTTGATTGCTAATTTTGAGGCTGGAATTTGATTTTATTAGCAGACAGATGTTGAATCTCTAAAATATATAAAGTAGCTCACTTACAACATTAGTCGCTGAGTTATCAAATCAGAAGTAAATATATTTATCGGTAGCTCGGAGTCATATTAATTTACGCTCGTAAATTGACGCTGGTTTTTTGATATTCTGTTGGAGTAGTAAAGATGATGAATTAATATAATTGAAGCTGTTCTATTAACTCGTCGCCCACATATAAAAAAAGACGCTAGGTTGCAGGTGCTAAAGAAAACTTTTGTTGCCGCACATATAATTTCCCATATTTTATTACCTAAATCACTTTAAGAGTCAGTTTTCTTGGTAAACGCCATACATCCTCGTTATCTTGAAGGTCAACTTCTGGTAATTAATGGCACATATCGCCTTTCTCCACCATTAGGTACCTACACATGATAACGTTTGCTTTGTATCTAGTCGAAATAATACCGTTATTTTTCCTTGCGACGCGATCAATTGATGATTAATTGGTTTATGTATCCCGTATAGTTATGTAGTGAGACACTATTTTGGATAAAGTAAACTGCGATACATGTTTCGCTTCGTCGGGCATGACAATTTATATTCTAGATATTTTTTCTTTCATTCAGGGAGGAGGAGGGGGGCTCGTGGCTAAATAAAATCATCATCATCCTTATTTCTGTCGGAAGACGCCCACTGCTGAACGTAGGCCTCGTCCAAGTGTTGGCACATCGACCGGTCCCATGCGTCTCGCGTCCACTGAATTCCAGCAATCTTAACTAGGTCATCGGCCCAATCCAGCGTCTTCCGATACGCAGTCGTCTTCAGAACTTTTCAGCCCCATCGACCATCCGTTCTGCGAGCAATGTGCAAATTAAAAAAATAGCTTCATAGAGAGCAGTGGTGGCGCATTGGTAACGGCCGCGACTTACAAGTTGCAGGGCGTGGGTTCAAACCCAGGCAGGCGCTATACTTTGTGTAAATTATTTCATCACCACTGCTCTCAAAACGGTGAAGGAAAACATCGTGAGGAAACCGGCATGTCTTAGAACCAAAAATTCGAAGACATGTGACTTTCACCAACATGCACCGGGCCTGCGTAGTGGATTACGGCCCATTCCCTCTCACAGAGAGGAGGCCTGTACGCGCAACAGACCAAACGGGTCCATCTATCCTATCCTATCCTAATAGCATGATATCGATCCGTGGTTCGATCGGTCCGTGGATGGATGACCATTAATTAAATACCGAGAACCCTCCGTGCCTCGATGCTTGTGGTTGCTGTGTTACCACTGTTATTCCTAGAACGGTCTAACCAAGGTTTCGTGTTACCACTCAGTAACTAGGTTGTAACACGGGTAAGACGGCAGAGATCTGCAGCGTAATTCCGTAAGTAAATTCGGCAATGCGAAGGATTTGATCCCATCAATCGACCAATCAGGTGCGAGATGAAAGACGCGTTGTGGATTTCCGTCTATGTGATTGGTCGATTGATGGGGTTAAATCCTTCGCCTTGCCGAGTTCACTTACGCTGTTGTTCCAAGTAAAATACTGATATTCATCTACATTTGGTTAGACTGGAAGACGAACTAAAATGATTGATGAGGTAAGGCAGATGATATTTTTTTCTTTCTTTAAGCTCAGTATGTGGGTTAATGATTACTGTCTGTGTTAAGATCGAAGACAGGAGGCCGCGGGGCCGCAGCCCGATCAGGTGATCTGTCCAAATTCGTGCAACGCTCATCACCATCTTGCTCGAAGCACTCCACGACGCTAAGAACAGACGCAGATGGGGGAGCATCATAAGAGGTTGACCTCTCGACGAGGGAATCACGACCGTCAGTAATGATTAACAAGACGCGACCTTAGGAGGAGGAGGAAGCTCAGTATACAAGTTTACAACTAGTTTTACCCTAGTACAGTAGTAGCTTTACCTTAATTTACAACTAGCTTTTGACAGCAGATAGAGCAGTGGTAGCCCAGTGCTTACAGCCCCGACTTACATGACGTAGGTCGTGAGTTCAAACTCAGGCCGGCGCTTTACTTTGTGTAAATTATTTCATCACCTCTGCTCTTAAAACGGTGAAGGAAAACATCGGGGGAATCCTGCATGTACTAGAACAAAAATTCGAAGACATGTGACATTCACCAACCCGCACTGTGCCCGCGTGGTGCTCTCTCACAGAGAGGATATCTGTGTCCCAGCAGTGGGAACATTATAAGGCTGATGATGATGACAACTAGCTTTTTGTGCCGCGGTTTCGCTCCCGGAGCCGACCTGGAATCGAATCTTTTTCTGGTTGGGATGGTCTTCCAGAGGTTTTCCATTAAAAACAAACGTACAGTTTTATCTCTTTATAATATTAGTTATGATAAAAGGATTAAAACCGATTAGGAAGCTAAAAATATTAACAACTGCTTGTTATCACCTCCATTAAATTTCGCACATCAAGGTGGTTCTAAGCATAGTTATACTTGCAGCGGGCCTGTGAAATTCCTTGATAGGATTTTTATGAAAATTAACTATTAAATTGATAATAGCTGAGAGCTAATATTGATAAGAGCTGAGTGGAGCCAATTCATGCGTCATGTTCGTGAACGAGCGCCATCAGATGGGATTGGTCATACCTTAACTGCTTCGGCCTCCTTTAGTTACGTACTTATTATATTTTTGAATTGTTTGTTTTACTCTAGACGCTTTTATGTGCACATCTTTTTACATCGTTCTCACATATGTATTTTGCCAACAAGAATGATGTAATGTAACTAAATAATTGTAATTAAAACTGATGTAAAAGAGTGTCCGTGGAGTTTCTTGCACGTTCTTCTCCATAGAGACCTACTGACGCTTGCGAACGTGCTACTAGATTCATATTTTGTTTGATAATTCAAAAGTACCTATGTATGGTTTATTTGCATTATTTTTTTTATTTAGTCAAAATTTTTAGATTTGTTTAATTTTATTTTCTTACTATCGTAAAAACTCTTTATTGAAATGAATACGAGATTGAGTCCTTTTAAGCACGATATAGATAAGTTCTCATTTACCTTACAGTTAGTTTTACTAACATCTGTCAGTACATTAGGCCTTAATGGTCACACATTTAAAAATATGACGTTCATCATCTTCCTGTCCTTATCCCATGTTAATTGAGGTCGTCGCAACACGTTTTCGTCTTCCATACTGTCCTGTCCCCAGTCACGCTATCACTGACTCCCTTTTCTTTCAAATCACTTCTCTCACAGTCCATTCATCTTGTCTTTGACCTTCCTCTCCATCCATCCACATTTATATGAAGTTATAATCTAACAATAGATTACCCATAGAAATAATATCAGCAAACATAACTTACGTGTACTTGAAATTGATTTCAATATTTCACTCGAAAGCAACGTGACAAAAATCGCTGTAGGCAACTAAATATCAGTTAGAGCTCGAACATACTTTCACGTAGCGAATAAATATGTGCGTAACACCAATAAAGTAAAATAAATCCGTCTACCAGACCATTAAATATACCTAAGGTCGAAAAAGAAATCCTTCCGAACAGCCGTTCCCATACTAAAAATATAATGGATTTACGAACCCGACGTGTTGCGAAATTCTGAGTTTACCAATAACATTGGAAATGTCAAGCATCTGGATTGTAAGTCGTAAATGTACCTTAAGAAATACCTGCGTACAATAAGACCAGAATTATGTAAATTTTGGTTATAAAAAGATCTGCTACTTTCATTCGTTCGGGGTATGTACCTATCAATATTTCTAAATGTCACAACATATAATTATGCAACCAAGGTACATGCCGTGAATCTGTGTTGAATAGATTACGATTTATAAAAACATTACAACAGATATTTTCTTTTAAAAGCTCGCTTGTTTTTTTTAATAAAAAGATGATGGCCACGTGCAGATTGCTTGCATTTGTTTATTAAGATGTTAAGATACAACAGTATCTACTAACACTAATGATAATCCCACAACTGATGGATGCCAAACCAATTTTATTTGATTGTTCGTATCTCTAAGGTTTAATTTTATGTTTTATTTAGTTAGGTTAGGTTAGGTTATATAGGGGGATCCCCTCACAGTTCTTACGTCCACGTCGTATCCCCTGGAAACGTCCCAGTCCTGACCACCGTAACGGAGTGGCAGGCTGGGTACGGCTAAAGTGAACTGTGCATCGTAGCGAATCTGATTTTATTGCCTTAGAGTGTTACGAATTGCGGTGAATTTTATTTTGTTTTGTTATGTCTCAGCGACCTGCGCGGGACACCCGCGGGCGTTTTTTAAAACCCAAAGGCCCTTCTAAGGGCCAACCCAAAGGCCCTTCTCAGGGCCAACCAAAAGGCCCTTCTCAGGGCCAGCGCGACGCTTCAGCGTCGGCGGAGGAAGGTAGGTCTTTCTACGGAGGAAGGGCGGACGAGTCCGACAACGAGTCCGTAGTGTCGAGGTCGAGAGCGAGTTCGATGGAGGTCGACTCTCGCTCAAGTTCGCGGAAGAGGTACTACCTCAAGGAGGTTTCCGATGGCTCAGCCTCAGGTTCGGCGAAAGAGTCGAGGAGGGCGAAGGCCAAAAAGCCGGTGACAGCGGCGGACACCCACGACGTGGGTCTCGCAGACGCCCAACGTCATTTAGACCTGGCTCGGCGGGAGCAGCTCCAGCAAGACCTGGAGGAGCAGGTGGCAGCCAAGGAGCAGCAGGCACAACTCGCCCGGGCCAAGTCCGGGTACGGCTCGTCCCGCGTTTTATACGCGGACCACTCAATGACTGAGCTGGAGCGGATGGCTGAGGAGGACGTAGAGGAGATTATAGTGGTCGCCTCTAAGTCCTCCCACCTAAAGGGCACCTTTCAAAAGTCCCTGAAATGCCGGGCCGCGAGCATGCGTGGCATCGTCGCAGAGCTGATGCAGCGCAAGGCGACTGACGAAGCGCGGCAACTGCAGGTGAGAGTCGATCGCCTGCAGTCGGAGGTTAGCCAGCTGCATCTTAAGCTGGCTGAAGCCACGGCCCGGCCAACCCAATCCGAGCCCAGACCTGCGGCAGAGGGTTCCGCCTCCTCCGACCTTGAGGACACCATCCGCAAGGTCATAATGGAGGAGCGGGACTTCGTCCGAGCCTGCCTAGCAGGCATTGAGGACCGGCTGCTGCCGGAGAAGAGTTACCGGCTGCCGCTTGCCTCGGACAAGAGGAAGGGTGGGCCGGCGCCGACCTCAAACAGGGAGGAGGACCCCCTTCTCCCTTCCACCACCCCGACCAACCAGCAGGGCTGGACGAGGGTCGTCGGCAAGGGGAAGGGGAAGGGTAAGGACACAAAGGCGGCAGCGGCCGTCCCTGCCATCCCCGCCACCACCCCTCCCAGCCAGTCGCAGTCGACTGGCAAGGGAAAGGGGAAGGGGAAAAGCTCCCCCCCAGCCGTCCCCGCCACCAACCCTTCCAGCCGGTTGCAGTCGACTGCGCAGGGAAAGGGAAAGGGGAAGGGGAAGGGGAAAAGTTCCCCCCCAGCCGGCGCCAAGAGGAACCTGGTTCCTCCAAAGACCGCAGCCGTCGTGGTGACGCTCACCACGGAGGCTGCGGAGCGGGGTGAGACGTATGCGTCCGTAATGATGCGGGCGCGTGCGAATGCCGATCCCACCAAACTAGGGATCGGCAAGGTCTCATGCCGCCGGACGCAGGCTGGGGCTCGAATATTCGAGTTCCCGGGGGCCGAGGGTGGGGCACACGCGGACCTCTTCGCAGCAAAGCTGCAAGAGGTCATCGCGGACGCAGCCAAGGTGGCCAGGCCGGTGAAATCGGCGGCCATAGAGATCTCCTCCTTGGATGACACAGTCACCAAGGAGGAGGTGGTGGCGGCGGTCGCAGCCATAGGGGGCTGCGATGTCGCAGCGGTGCAAGGCCGGGACATCAGGCCCGGCCGCGGCGGCATGGGCAGCATCCGCCTGGAGTGCCCAGTCGTCGTTGCCAAAGCCGTCCTTGCCAAGGGACGGCTAGCCGTTGGCTTCAGCTCGGGTGCAGTGCGGGCACTCGAAGTCCAGCCTCTGCGCTGCTTCCGGTGCTTCGGCATCGGACACACCCGGGCCCTCTGTCCGTCCAGCGTAGACAGGACAGACAGTTGTTACCGCTGCGGCAAGGAGGGGCACAAAGTCGCCTCCTGCAAGGCCGCCACGCCGCACTGCGCGGTATGTGCCGCCAGTGGCCGCCCTGCGGGCCACATTATGAAGGGGAGGAACTGCAGTCCTCCCCTTAGGAGGGGCAAAGCACAGGCGCCGACCCGGCCTGTAACTGCCACCGCCATCCCAGAGGCTGGGACCACGGCGGCTGTGGAAGAGGGGGGTGCGATGTCCGATTAATGCATAGAGTCGAACATCGCATCCTCCAGGCGAACACCAACCACTGCAGAGCGGCTCAGGATCTGCTGATGCAGACCGTGGCTGAGTGGTTGGTGGACGTGGCGGTGGTCGCTGAGCCGTACTCGGTACCTGGCAGTTGGCTGGGTGATCGAGACGGCTTGGTGGCGTTGGTGTCGCGGCCCGCCACGAACTCCCCTCCCCTCTCGCTTTTAGAGAGGGGACCGGGATACGTGGCCGCCGCTTGGGGAGGGATAGCCCTGGTCGGGGTCTATTTCTCCCCAAACCGCCCTCTAAGGGACTTCGAGAACTTTCTCGAAGTCCTAACGGCAGTCGTCGGGAGGGCGGCACCACGCCAGGTCGCCGTGTTAGGCGACCTGAACGCGAAGTCGGTGGCCTGGGGCAACCCGGCCGCCTCTTGCAACGTCCGGGGATGCGCCGCCGAATTATGGGCGGCTTCGTGCGGTGTGTCTCTCCTAAACAGGGGGGATGTTCACACGTGTGTGCGGCAGCGGGGAGGGTCAGTGGTTGACGTTTCGTTTGCCACCCCCGTGCTGGCCGCTCGCGTTGTGAACTGGCGGGTTGAGATGGTGGAGACCATGTCGGACCACCGTTATGTGCGGTTCGACATCTCCACCCAGGGCCCGCGGGAGGGAACAGCCCGCTCGGGCCAATCTCCCTTCCCGCGGTGGGCTCTCACCCGCCTGGACCGGGAGGCAGCTCAGGAGGCAGCATTCCTCCAGGACTGGCTCTCGCCCCCTGTGGAGACCCTGGACGTTGACGCCGCAGCGGTCCAGCTCCGTGGGTCCCTGACCGAGGTGTGCAACTCCAGCATGCCTCGGTCACGCCGTCCGCCTCCCCGTCGCGCCGTCTATTGGTGGACAGAGGAGTTGGCGAGGCTTCGGGCTGCCTGCGTGGCGGCCAGGAGGGACTACACGCGGTGCCGGCGGCGCACAACCCGATCTCAGGCCGGGGAGGACCGCCTCTACGCCTCGTACCTAGAGGCAAAGACGGTCCTCAAGTCGGCAATGTGCGCCGCCAAGGACTCGGCAAGGGCCGAGATGCTGGAGGGTCTCGACAGGGATCCATACGGGAGACCGTATAAGCTGGCGCGGAGCCAGCTGCGGCCCTATGGACCCCCTCTGTCGGAGACCCTAGAGCCGGCGTTGCTGGATGGGGTGGTCCGGTCCCTGTTTCCGCGCAGGGCCGACTTCGCCCCTCCAGTGATGGACCCTCCGCGGGAAGCAGCTTCGCCGGAGGAGGAGATTCCCCCGGTGACGGTGGATGAAGTCCAAGAGGGGATTCTTCGCCTCCGTGCGAAGAAGACAGCCCCTGGGCCTGACGGCGTCCCTGCACGGGTGGTGGCAATCGCTGCCTCTCAGATGCAGGACAGGTTTCGGGACCTCTTCAGCGCGTGCTTTGCGGCTGGGAGGTTCCCGAAACTGTGGAGGGAGGGGCAGCTTTGCCTCCTCCGAAAAGAGGGACGCCCGGCGGACTCCCCCTCGGCATACCGGCCCATCGTTCTGCTCGATGAGGTCGGTAAAATGTTCGAGGGGATAGTCGCCGACCGGCTCAACAGCCATCTGCGGGGGGTGGGGCCAGACCTGTCGGACGCCCAGTTCGGGTTTCGACGAGGGCGTTCGACGGTCGACGCCTTGGCCCTGTTGAAGGGTCAAGTGCAGGAGGCGGTAGAGTCGGGGGGCGGGGTGTTGGCGGTGTCATTCGACATCGCCAACGCATTCAACTCCGTGCCCCACTCGACAATATTGGAGGCACTCCGGTACCACGGAGTGCCCCAATACCTGCGGAACCTCCTGGCCAGCTACTTGGAGGACCGAGAGGTCCTCCTTGTTGACAAGACGGCCACGGTCAGGAGGTACGGCGCGGAGTCCGGTGTTCCACAGGGGTCGGTTCTAGGCCCCCCCCTGTGGAACATCGGTTTCGATTGGCTACTGCGGGGCACCCTCCTCCAGGGCACGAGTGTCATATGTTATGCTGATGACACTCTCCTCGTTGCCCGGGGGAGGGACTTCAGGGAGGCGGCCTGTCTGGCCTCGGCTGGCGGATCCTTGGTCGCAGAAAGGATCCGCCGGCTAGGATTGAGGGTGGCGCTGAACAAGACCGAGGCCGTGTTCTTTCACGGGCCTCGGCAGCGCTACCCTCCTGACGCCCACATAGTCGTGGAGGGCGTCAGGATCGAGGTCACGGCCCAGATGAAGTATCTGGGCCTCACGCTGGACAGCAGGTGGCGCTTCGGCCCACATTTCAGTGGGCTGTCGACGCGCCTGCTGAAGGCCGCCGATGCCCTGTCGTGGCTCCTGCCAAATCTGGGGGGGCCCAAGGCGCGATGCCGGCGGTTGTACGCCGGCATACTTAAGAGTATGGCCCTTTACGGGGCCCCAATCTGGGCCGACTCCCTCCAGAGGAGGGAGAACGCGACCGCCATCCGCAGGCCCCAACGGGCCATTGCACAGCGGGTGGCGAGGGCCTACCGATCGGTAGGCTTCGCGGCGGCGTGCGCTCTGGCGGGCACTCCTCCGTGGGAGTTGGAAGCATGGGTGCTCGCCAGAGTGTACTATTGGACGGCGCGGCGTAAGGCGCTCGGGGAGCGCCCCGCCGCGGAAGAGCGGGAGGCCGTGCGGCGGGAGGCGAGGGACGCGATAGTCGTCCACTGGACGGAGGACCTCGCCACCGCCACCTTTGGCCGCCGGACGTTGGACGCGCTCGGTCCAGTCTTGCAGGGCTGGCTCGAGCGTCCCCACGGTTTCCTCTCATTCCGTTTGGTGCAGGTGTTGTCCGGACATGGTTGTTTCGGAACGCACCTGCACCGGATCCGGAGGGAGGAAACCCCAGCGTGCCACGACTGCGGCGCGGATGAGGACACGGCGCAGCACACCCTTGAGGTGTGCCCAGCCTGGGCAGAGCTGCGTCGTGCCCTAAATAGTGTTATCGGGCAGGACCTCTCGCTTCCCAGTGTGGTCAATTCCATGCTGGGGAGTGAGGAGGCCTGGGCCGCGGTTGCCTCCTTTTGCGAGGTCGTGATGTCGCAAAAGGAGGTGGCGGAGCGTGCGCGAGAGGACGATCCTCTCGCGCCACCGCTCCGCAGGCGAAGAAGGGGTGGGAGAAGGCGGTTGTTCAATCGTCTCCTCCCACCTCCTGGTGGTGACTAGCGGGCGACAGGCGCGGGGGCGCCTCTCGTCTGCATTGCACTAGTCACCACCCTCGACGGGCGGGAATGGCCGAGCACGTGGTCATTCCCGGGCCCCTCCACTAAGGGAGGGGCGTGAAGGCCCCGCTGTAAAGGCGGGCGGTCGTCGGCGGAGGACTGGACGTAAAGGCTGTGCCAGTTTCCCAGTCCTCCTCCACTCAGAGACGATGCGGGAGTGCCGCTGGGTTATTTTAGTGGGTATACCGGAACTTTCCGGGGAGTCCCACATAGCCCGTCCCCATTCCCCCAATGGGCGGGTATGCGTAATGCATTTTTTCCCAGCGTGATCAAAAAAAAAAAAAAAAAAAAAAAAAAAAAGGTTAGGTTATATATAAATTGTGAATTTCGCGATTATACGGTACGGAATTTCATACAAACTGACTAGTTCAAAATCTTAAACTAATTCAACCGAGTAGTTTAACGTGACTTTTTTTAACGAAGAAACCTTTCGATCTAAATGACATCTTCGAATATTTTCATTGTCCATTGAAGCAAAATTCGGCAAAAACATCACTTCTTACAAAAATAGATATTATATATATTTTAAGTCCCTTTTTTGCCGCGTCCCCTTACGTACAGATTGTTAATATGACTGTTGACTCAGCAGGCATAGCTCACACTAGGCCCCTAATTTATTTGGAGTGACCTCTAGTTTAAAACTGCCGAATGGTTGTCATTCCGTAACACATACAAAAAAATCTGTCCGTCCGTACACTTGCTAACGAGCTTCCATCCGTCCAGTTGCGAATTGCCAGCGTGAATAACAACGTTGAAAATGATACAAATCATGTAAATTAAAAGAAGACCTCGTATTTGCCAGCAATTTGTCACACCAGTCGCAAGTTTGTTCAACTGTTTATTGAATAAGTACTTTGGCACAGTTACAAAATAAATAATACACAAAAGAAGATAAATAAGACTACCATTTATAATAAACAATTTTATTCTCATTGACCTCATTATTATACTTGAACTAGCTTCTTCCAGCGGCTTCACTCGGTGAAAGTAGTAAATTATCTCAAGGGAAAATATTACAGAGATTTAACGTATCTTCTGTCCTTCTCTAAGGTCCATCCATCCCTATGCCAACAATCATCAAAATTGGTTCAGCGGTTTGGGCGTGATAATATAACAAACAGACAAAAAGATTTAGTTACTTTCACATTTCTAATATTAATACGGTTATAACTTTCGAAACTAAATACTATAGATAAATTCGAAATAAAATCAATACAACATTCTGCTTGTTCATTGTCATGAAAAGAGCCGCTTATACAACGAGTGGCGACGCCGTGTTCGGTGTACCGCGCCGGTCATTCTAGTGGAAAACCGATCAATTAATGAAGGCCTGACCACGAAGGCCGATATTTGTTTGTAAATTATACCTAGTCTACAATTTATTAAAGTGCATTGTTGTCCTTATAGGCGAAATCTCTGAACATTCTGTTAGGCAAGTGATTGTAAAAATTGGTCAATGAAGGGTTTAAATAAAAAATCAGCTCAACAGTTCAGGTTTTTTTATTTATTAATGACAACAATTTGTAGACTGTCTTCAAATTGTTTCGCTGTTTTATTTAATAATAAGCAATAATTACAAACAAAGTGTACAATATGATGTGATAGACACATCATGCAAATGTGTATTTGTTTGGCACAATTTGCTGTTTAACCTTGCTTTGTTAGTATCCTTGCAATTATATGCAAGAATATCAACTTATGAAGTGTATGAAAAGGATAACACTATCAACCTGATTGATTCTTCTATGTCGCAAGAACTTTAGTAGATATTAGACAGTCTGGAATAACAGCGACGGTAAGCGGGTAAGCGTGCTTGAAAAATGTACCAAAAATGCAAGTAAGTAAAAAGCTTGTAAAACTCGCTATAATACCGCGAGTATAAATAATAAAATTAAAATGATTCAAACAAAATAGCATCCTACTGGCTGACAGTAAAAATGCGCGTAATTACACAGGTGAAAGAATTTCCCGAAGATATTTGCATTAATAATACTCTTTGCAAATTTATTTAGATGAAAAGTTTATCATAAATTAACAAGAACGCTTTTAAAATGCAATTTCTGCTCCATCAGGCGGCAATACTTTAATTAATCCCTTTGAGAGGAAAATGCGAGAACAAATGACAACTAGTTTTTTTTTTTTATTATTTTCATGACCATAGATTCAAGTCTTTCAATCGGATACATAGATGGGTTTTAACATTCTTTAGTATGCATTAGAATGTGGATGTAACAGATTGTTATGTTTTTGGAGCTTAGTTGGTAGCAAATTGTATCGAGTCAGCCTTCCCAGTAAGCTTTGTGGAGGTATATTGACGACTAGTTCATTAAATTTACAATGTACCTTCTTCTTTCTCATTGTTTCTAGCGTGCTACTCAAAGCTAGCGTCATTATGTAAATAATTTCTGTGATGATTAGGGTAGGAATTTAATTTTCAACACAAATTGACTTTTACGTTAACGCGATTGTAAAACTCGCACTAAGGCCTCTGATGTCCTCTAGCTACGCCGTAGCAACTTATGGTTTACTGACGTACTCTAGCTGCGAAGTAGTAATGTCCTCTACGGCGTAACAACATATGATCTACTGATGTCCTCTAGCTACGACGTAGCATCTTTTGGTGTCCTTTAGCTACGACGTAGCAGCTTATGATCTTTTGATGTCCTTTAGCTACGACGTAGCAGCTTATGATCTTTTGATGTCCTTTAGCTATGACGTAGCGGATTACAATCTATGGACATCTTGTAGCCAAGACTCAAGACGAAAAATAGTAACATTCATCATCATCTGCCCAGCTTTTTTCCCAATTATGTTGGGGTCGGCTTCCAGTCTTACCGGATTCAGCTGAGTACCAGTATTTTACATGGAGCGACTGCCTATCTGGTCTCCACAACCCAGTAACTGGGTAACACGATACCCCCTGGCTAGACTGGTGTCAGATCTCAAGCTTCTGACTAACCGTAACGACTGTCAAAGATCTTCAAATGACAGCCAAGACCAACGGCTTAACCTGCTTTCCGAGGCACGGAAGAAACTCGCTTTGTTGAAATGGTCACCCATCCATGGACCGACCTCGTCAAGCGTTGCTTAATCTTGAAGATCGCCCCGTGCGGCTGTTATTATTTAGCCACGAACTCCTATTTAGCCACGAGCTCCCACGATAAATAGTAACGTTAAAAGCTAAAAATACAACCCTACATTATAAATGTGTATACCGTCATCAAGAAACCCATTAAATTAAGTAACGGCCGTAACAATATTTGAGAAACGTAATCTTCAATTAGAGCAATGGTGACGGGAAATCAAGTAAGATCCGAGCGAATTAAAATTACATTTACTTAGGTCGGGTCACTTGTTATCTTCTCCGTTAAGTTGGGGATTACCGACGGATTCTCAGTCGCAATTCATCTTAGTTTAAAAAAGAATTTCCCATATACCTTTCTAAGTTAAGAACAAACGAGCGAAGCATTGCATGAAATGTGTTTTTAATTTGTTTATGCAAGGCATGAGTTAAAAAGATGTTTCGTCTTAGAGATCCTTTTATATTTAACTTATTTCTTGGTGGGGTTAACAGGTACCTTAATTTAAAACAAATAACCCAATAAAAGGCCATTTTGACGCCAACTTGTTTTTTATCGTAGTATTCATAAAATATTTAGAGAAAGCTTCTCTTTTTCTAAGAAATCCGAAGAAAAGTAATTTGAAAAGAACGAGTACATCATTAAACTTTAGTCCTCATAAACTGTTTTATGTTGAACAAAGAATTATGTCGCAGTTACTTTTAAGACTCGATTTTGCAGACTTTTCCTAGAATTGAAACAGATTAGTCCATTTATCCCTTTCTTTATATTTCGTTGTAACAAAATACCATCGCAAAGTTTTGTACAAATACCTCCTAGAATTGTAGTTAGAGCTACAGAATTAATTCAGCAATATTAAGCCGACGTTCACCTTTAGTTAGCAATTTGTAGCACCTGGGCCTACGCACAATATAATACATAATCTCGACGATGCTATAAACTCGTGAAATCATGTAGGTGCCAGTTGTTACCAGGTAGCATTTATACCTACTGATATTCTTGTGGTCCAGAAAAGATTTATTAGTGATTCACCGTCTGATAGAGTCATCATAATAGCCGAAAGACGTCCACTGCTGGCCAAACACACATATCTCACATCACTTCGACTGGTCATAATTATACTTCTCGCATTTAGGCATCATCTTCCTATCCGTCCTAATCGGATTATGCCTTGTTGCGCCAACCCCAAGGTTGGCGCAACACCTTTTCTTCTTGCATACCGTCCTGTCCCCCGTCACGTATCACTGACTCCCCTTTCTATCATAACACTCCTCACTCTCACAGTCCATCCTTTTTGTTGACCATACCCTCCCTCTCCATCCATCCACATTTATATTCATAACTCTTTAATTAACATGCGTTTCATCCCTCCCCATCACATGACCATACCAAGTCAAACCATTTCCTTTCAACTTTTCTGTCACTGACCCCACTTTCAAACTTCCTCTTAAGTACTCATTTCTCACTTTATCCAATCTCGTCACTTCGCACATCCATCTCAAAATTATCATCTTTGCTACATGCCATCTCTTTTCATCCATCTTTTTCATAGCCCAACATTCTGATCCATACAGTGTGACAGGTCTAATCACGGCATTTTTCCATTTAAATTAAAGGGCATCCGAGGGTCGCAAGTTGTTTCAGTAACCTGTCACAATTTTATCCATCCTGAGTTGATCGCATTTGATATGTTTCATAAATTGTATGAAATTTTGTAGGACTTGAATGTTAAACAAGTTCGCTGCCGTAATTACAGAAATAATTAAAAAGTCATTGTGTCTCGCGCAAGGCGAGTCCTTGGCAGCGAACGTGTTAATAATATTCACCAGTCTTGTCAAGGGATCGATAGGTCAGTTATTATCATAATAGCATCTCTTAACGCTTTCCCTAACATGTTTCTACCGAAACGAGAAGACTGGCATCTGACGTAGAAGTTTAGATAATACTAACTAATTCGTCTGTCACGGTACCATTAAGCGTTTTATCATAATTTTCTGGCATAATACCTATGTAGTCGGCATGTTTCATAGTTTTTATTTATATATATGTATATACTTTGCTAGATCTCTTTAAATAAATAAGTATGTAAGTAGGATAACTAGATAACTACTAACTTCATCTGTTGTTGTAATTAGGAAAACAAAAGACCACAAAAGACCACAGATGAGCGCTAGAGAGTTATATTGCTACCATTAGTTAATCCAGTCTTTTGAGGAAACATAATGTGTTGTTTTATTCAGACTATTTTATTTGTCTTCTGGAGTTAGGCTTTGTATGTAGCCGGAAGAAAGTTCAAATTCAAATCATTAGAAAACAATGAAATATAATATTATAATTTTATAGTTACGTGTTTACTTAGTTTTCGTGGCATATTACGGTGGTTAAGATGTTTTTCTATGCCAAAGAACATCGTGCCCATTTTCACTAACACTAACAAATGAAAGCGACACCTAAATGAATCGCTAAATAAAAGCGCGTTAATTGTTGTCGTCGGTTGTTGGCTCAACGCCGAGAGTTGAAAAGCCAAGATTGTAATAATATTTAGGCATTAATTTAGGATTAATATTTGTGAAACCAGGTATAGGTCTACCGGAATCTCATGGCAAATGTGGAAATAAAAATTGAAAAAAAAAAAAAAAAAACTGGGGAAAATGGATTAAACGATCTTGATACTGTTTAATTTTTATTTATGTCTTTAGTATTAATGAACACGAGGTACCAATATTATAGTAGTCACAGCGGATCATTGTGTCTTTGAACTTGGTCCTGCCAACCATTGCGTAAGAAACAGTTTGTCATCGAGTATACTGCAGAGTAAGCGAGATAGGACGATGTGACATACATAAGCGAGTGAAAGAGACAGTTATACAATACTATCTTCACCTTCAACATTGACACAAAAATAGCTACTGCGCGGGGTCTTGCAACCAATTAGTCCACTGTGAGTATTATAGGTATGCGTATGAATAATATTGTTATACATCGGGTTATTAACATAGGAAAAATAAATCAATTGAATATTAATTTATGTACTTATTTATTATATATCATTTAAATCATACTAATAACTTAAAACCTCTTTCAGAACTAGAAAACTAGAATACGATTCCATGAACTCCACTGGCTTTTCAAAAACTTGTATCTTTGTAGTTTTATGTCATCTCTCTCCATCAAAATGGTTCTTTTTCATTGGCATTTAACATATTCAAAACCAATCTCTTTATGTATAAAGTCTGTAAAAATAATAAAATGTATCATGTCACTTATAGTCATTCATCATCATCAGTCTATATATACTTTTTATGTAAGTTTTATGGCCTGGTTGCTAGGTCCTTGTAGCCACGTCTTTGGAAAGAGTTTTGGATCTTATATTTATTCTTTGGTATGCATTAGAATGCGGATGTAACAGATTCTAATGTTTTTTGGAGTATTTGGCAGCAAATTGTATCGAGTCAGTCTTCCCAGTAAGCTTTGCAGAGGCAGTCAATACTACAATAAAATACTCCGCTCCAGTATCCCGAGATCGCTTCTGTCAATGATTTTACAAATTGTCCAGTTGCGTAGACAGTTGAGACACAAAACTACACCAATAATATATCACAATACCCACTAGGAATCTATTTGCAAATAATATTAACAGCCACTGAACTTCACTCGACAAAATCCCGCCAAAAACTCCCGTCTATATACTAGCAAAACACGTCCCACTGCAGGGCGCAGATTATTAATTATTATTTTTCTTACGTCAAAGATTCTCAATCTCCGTTAAAATCAATATCTTGTCGAAGAATTAGTAACAGTTACATTACTGTTGCCATTTCCTTCCGGCCATCAATCGATGTGCCCTGACCTACGATTTACCATATAATAGTAATGGAAAGAAATAAAAATTTAGTAAGAAAAATATAAAATAAACTAAACGTATCAAAACAAGTCACTCCAACTTACCGGTCTACTCTACGACGCACTTTAAAATCAAAGATTGAGTTTGATTTACGCCTTCTTCTTCCCTTATTTTATGATAATGATGATATATATATATGATATGATTGAAAACAATATGTCTCGCTTAAGATCGAAGTGGGTTTTTCGACATTTTCACAATAATAACAAATTTTCAAGATAATATCACAAACATTCAGCAGCGGTTGACACATTAAGTACTTTGATTTGACAGGTGACAATTGACATTGCCATATGAAAATCACAATTAAAAAAAAAAAAAAATGCCATGAGATTCTGGTAGATCTATAACCATTAATCGTAGTTGGTTTTTAAAAAGAAATAAATGAACCGAATTAAATTATGGTTGGCCGCCTTTGGTAGCACTGCAACGATTCTTCTATACCAATATTATAAAGAGGAAACATTTTTTTGTTTGTTTGTTTGTACCGAAAAGGCGCCGAAACTACTGAACCAATTTTAATTTTTTTTCACCTATGGAAAGCTTAATTACTCCCGAGTAACATAGGCTATAAATTATTTTCAATTTGAAATCCTTAAGAAAATTGCAATAATGTAACCCAAAGTAGCAAAATTTAGCCTATAAAAATCATTATTTGGCGTGCGCTGAGAAAACTATATCTATTGAAAGCTACATTATTTCCGAGTAACTTAGGTTATAATTTTGACGGGAGCGAAGCCGCGGGGGTCAGCTAGTTCATAATAAAAAAGTTAAGGTCTCAGTTTACTTGTGACACAATCGAGTTATTTACTTTATAATTTACTGTTCTTCTTGTGCTGGCAGCAATAAATCCAAGTTTGCAAAGATTACTTCGTTTAATGATATCTCCAGTTTCTCCGTTTTAATGCACTTTCTACTAACAACAGTTTTGCTTGGGTTATAAACAGATAATTGCTTCAATAACAATATTGTTGTGTTGTTTTTATGACTTTGTTAGCTTGACTACCTAAGTGTTGTAGATATCGTTGTTATTTGATTTTCTTTGAATTTTAATTGCTTTTGACGGTATATGTAACCATTGTTTGGTTTTAGTTGTTGAATTCTCGGGTCAGGCTAATTATTTTAGTTGTTCAATTCTCGAGTCTGGCTGATTGTTTTTGAAGTTAAATTCTTGGGTTAGGCTGATTGTTTCAGCTTTTAAGTTCTCGGGTCAGGCTGATTGTTTTGAGCACGCAGCATGCATCATGCAAGTAAACATGCGGCAAGCATGCAACATGCAAGCAAATATGCAAGTGAGCATGCAGCAGCAATCAGCAGGCATGGTTTCTGTCACGGCTCCGTCGTTGCGGGGCTCCGGCGGTCCCACGCGAGCTTATCGTCGCAGATGGTTTAAACGCTCACCACCGCAGATACGGCTTGCTGGCTGGCTTCACCGGCCAGCCCAAGCCGCGGCGGCGAGCATTATTAAACCACCTGCTCCTCAGATCGCAGGCCACCTCACCCCTCCGCGCCTACGCGGGCTTAAATTACACTCTAGCGGTAAGGCGGACAAGACTACGTGGAGTCGGTTTTGCAGCGATTCGTTTCTGTCTCTAACTTTTGTAACACAAAATAATTATTGACTTTTTATTTTAATTCTAATTTAAGATTAAAATGCTATTTTATAGAAATGCCTAATTGTAATATGCCAAGTGAAATTATGCCAAATAAAATACTGTCATCTTAACAGTAAGCCATTGTAAATTTGGAATACAAACATTCGGCGAAACTGTACTGTATGGATCAGAATGTTGGGTTATGAAGAAGATAGATGAAAAGAGATTGCATCTAGCAAAGATGATAATTTTGAGATAGATGTCCGGAGTGACGAGATTGGATAAAGTGAGAAATGAGTACTTAAGAGGAAGTTTGAAAGTGGCGTCAGTGACAGAAAAGTTGAAAGGAAACGGTTTGTCTTGGTATGGTCATGTGATGAGGAGGGATGAAACGCAAAAGAGTTATGAATATAAATGTGGATGGATGGAGTGAAAGGGTATGGCTAAGAAAATATAAATAAATATAGATGGACCGTGTGGGGGAGGAGTGATATGATAGAAAGTGGAGTTAGTAATACGTGACGGGGGACAGGACGGTATGCAAGAAGAAAAGGTATTGTGCCGACCCCAAGTAACATGGCATATGCCGATTAGGACAGGAAGATGATGACTAAATGCGAGAAGTATTATTATGACTAGTCGAAGTGATGCGAGCAATGTTTGTTTGGCCAGTAGCGGACGTCTTTCGGCTAACATAATGACTCTATCATGACGGTGAATCACTAACAAATCTTTTCTGGACCACAAGAATATCAGTAGGTAGAAATGCTACTTGCTAACAACTGGTACCTACATGATTTCACGAGTTTATAGCATCATCGAGATTATGTATTATATAGGGCGTAGGCCCAGATGCTACAAATTGCTAACTAAAGGTGAACGTCGGCGTAATATTGCTGAATTAATTCTGTAGCTCTAACTACAATTCTAGGAGGTATTTGTACAAAACTTTGCGATAGTATTTTGTTACAACGAAATATAAAGAAAGGGATAAATGGACTAATCTGTTTCAATTCTAGGAAAAGTCTGCAAAATCGAGTCTTAAAAGTAACTGCGACATAATTCTTTGTTCAACATAAAACAGTTTATGAGGACGAAAGTTTAATTTTGTACTCGTTCTTTTCAAATTACTTTTCTTCGGATTTCTTAGAAAGAGAGAAGCTTTTCTCTAAATATTTTACGAATTCTGCGATAAAAAAATACAAGATGGCGTCAAAAAGGCCTTTATTGAGTTGTTTGTTTAAAATTAAGGTACCTGTTAAGACCACCAAGAAATAATTTAAATTCTACCCGGAAAAAAAATAAAGAAATAATTTAATTTCTATTCTATTTAATTTATTTGTCTACCCGGGACCACGTTTGTTGCAACACGGCCGAAACTTTGGGCGAAATAGGTAAACAAACAATCGAAATCATCGCGTTAAATTTCCTGTGATAATTATATTGTTTTCAATAATTTAAATTTAAAACAATAATTTAGACACAACATCTTTTTGCCTCATGCCTTGCATAAACAAATTAAAAACACATTTCATGCTATGCTTCGCTCGTTTGTTCTTAACTTAGAAAGGTATATGGAAAATTCTTTTTTAAACTAAGATAAATTGAGACTGCAAATCCGTCGGTAATCCCCAACTTAACGGAGAAGATAACAAGTGACCCGACCTAAGTAAATGTATTTTTAATTCGCTCGGATCTTACTTGATTCCCCGTCACCATTGCTCTAATTGAAGATTACGTTTCTCAAATATTGTTACGGCCGTTACTTAATTTAATGGGTTTCTTGATGACGGTATACACATTTATAATGTAGGGTTGTATTTTTAGATTTAAACGTTACTATTTTTCATCTTGTGTCTTGGCTACAAGATATCCATAGATCATAATCCGCTACGTCGTAGCTAAAGGACATCAAAAGATCATAAGCTGCTACGGCGTAGCTAGAGGCAATCAGTTGATCATAGTTACTACGGCGTAGCTGTAAGAGATCATTCGATCATATTCCGCTACGTCGTAGCTAAAGGACACTAAAAGATCGTAAGATGCTACGTCGTAGCTAGAGGACATCAGTACATTATAAGCTGATACGGCTTAGAGGACATCAGTTTAAGTATGATAAGTTGCTACGCCGTAGCTAGACAGCATCAGTAGATCATAAGCGACTACGCCGTAGCTAGAGGACATTAGTAGATCATAGGTTGTTACGCCGTAGAGTACATTCATCATCATCAGCTTTTTTAATGCGCCCACTGCTGGGACTCAGGCCTCGTCTCTGTGAGAGAGGGAATGGGCCGTAATCCACCACGCGGGCCCAGTGTGGGTTGGTTGATGTCACAATTCTTCGAAATTTTTATTCTAAGACATGCCGGTTTCCACACGATGTTTTCCTTCACCGTTTTCGGAGCTATGGTGTTGATATAATTTACGCAAATAAAGCGCCTGCCTGGGTTTGAAGCCACGACCTACAACTTGTATGTCGCGGCCGTTACCACTGGGCCACCACTACTCTACAGGAGGAAATTAGTACATCTTAATCCGCTACTTCCTAGCTACAGCAAGTCTGTAGATCATAAGTTGCTACGGCGTAGCTAGAGGACATCAGTAGATCATAAGTTGCTATGGTGTAGCTGTAGGACATCAGTAGATCATAAGTTACTACGGCGTTGCTAGGGGACATCAGTAGATCATAAGTTACTACGGCGTAGCTGTAGGACATCAGTAGATCATAAGTTACTACGGCGTAGCTAGAGGACATCAGTAGATCATAAGTCACTACGGCGTAGCTAGAGGACATTAGTAGATCATAAGTTTCTCCGGTGTAGCTAGAGGACATCAGTAGATCATAAGCTGCTATGTTGTAACTGTAGGACATCAGTAGATCATATATTGCTACGGCGTACCTATAAGAAATCGGTAGATCATAAGTTAATATGGCGTAGCTAGAAGACATCAGTAGATCATAAGTTACTACGGCGTAACAAGAGGACATCAGTAGATCATAAGCTGCTATGGTGTAGCTAGAGGACATCAGTAGATGCTCTGGCGCCTGCGCGCATCCTACGCCTACCTGTATGCCCTAGTACATCAGTAGATTGAAAGCTGTTACGGTGTAGCTTGTAGCACAATCTTGGTTATTATAAATAGCTCAGCTAGGTTCGGCTCTATCACATCTAAAACAAATGTTAATTTATTGATATTTTTTTAACTTCGAGTAACACGCTAGTAACAATGAGAAAGAAGAAGGTACATTGGAAATTAAATGGACTAGTCGTCAATCTACCTCCACAAAGCTTACTGGGAAGGCTGACTCGATACAATTTGCTGCCAACTAAGCGAAAAACATTAAAATCTGTTACATCTGCATTCTAATGCATACTAAAGAATGTTAAAACCCATATAGGTATACGATTGAAAGACTTGTATCTATGGTCATGAAAATATTATTTAAAAAAAACTTGTTGTCAATTGTTCTATCGGTTACATTTCGGGGAGTGTGCGATGGAACTGCACAATTTGATTTTACCTAGCCCTTTCCATCATCGGACTACAAGACGTATGGCAATGCGCCATCGGTACATGGTGGATATTCCACCCATACGCACAAAGCGTTTTGAAAATACTTTCATTGTGCGTACAGCTAAGGAGTGGAATTCCCTGCCGGCGTCTTTGTTTCCTGATAGCTACAACCTAGGGGTCTTCAAGTCAAGAGTGAACAGGTTACTTCTAGGCAAGCGTGCTTCACCTTCGACCACATCATCACTTAACATCAGGCGAGATAGTGGTCAAACGCGAACCTATAACAAATAAAAAAAATAATTAAAGTGTTGCCGCCTGATGGAGCAGAAATTGCAATTTCAAAGCGTTCTTATTCATTTATGATAAACTTTCATCTAAATAAATTTGCAGAGAGTATTATTAATGCAAATATCTTCGGGAAATTCTTTCACCTGTGTAATTGTAATTGCGCGCCTTTTATACTGTCAGCCAGTAGGATGCCATTTTGTTTGAATATTTTTTAGTTTAATCATTAAAGTTCGCGGTATTATAGCGAGTTTTACAAGCTTTTTACTAACTTGTATTTTTGGTCCACTTTTCAAGCACTCTTACCCGCTTACCGCCGCTGTTATTACAGACTGTTTTATATCTACTAAAGCTCTTATGACATAGAAGAATCAATCAGGTTAATAGTGTTATCCTTTTCACACACTTAACAAATACACATTTGCATGGTGTGTCTATCGCATCATATTGTACACTATGTTTGTAATCTATTGTTTGTATTATTAATAAAATAGCGTAACGATTTGTAGATAGGTCAATTAATAAATAAAAAAACCTGAACTGTTGCGCTGATTCTTAGGGTTCCGTACCTCGAAAGGAAAAAACTGTCTGTCAAGACCCTTTTCTCAGGAATGCGTGGAGGTATCAAGCTGAAATTTATATCAAATACTCAAGTCTACTCTCCCTTAAAGCTGTGAAAATAAAACTTTTAAGCCAACGCAATCAAAAGATACAGCCGTTTATGCCGAAAATTGCCGCAAATTTTCGTCACTCGCAAGGAAATCAAAACCTACAGGATACTTCCCGTGAACTCAGAATCTTAAAATTTGGTACGAAGCAACATCTTATAGCACAGATAAAGGAATAATTGCGAAAACCGTAAATTTTTAGTTACATATTTTTCATAATTTTAAACTTACTACCTCTTTCCTCATGAACGCGTAGAGGTATTAAATTGAAATTCATATCAAATACTCAGGTCTATAGTACCTTAAACTGAGGTTTGTACGGAACCCTCGGTGCACGATTCCGACTCGCACTTGGCCGGTTTTTTTTTTAAATTTAAATCCTCCATTGAGCAATTTTTGCAATCACTTGTTTAACAGAATGTTCAGAGATTTGGCCTATAAGGACAACAATGCACTTTAATAAATTGTAGAATAAGTATAATTTACAAACAAACATCGGCCTTCGTAGTCAGGCCTTCATTAATTGATCGGTTTTCCACTCGAATGACCGGCGCGGTACACCGAACACGGCGTCGCCACTCGTTGTATAAGCGGCTCTTTTCATGACAGTGAACAAGCAAAATGTTGTATGGATTTTATTTCGAATTTCTCTATAGTATTTAGTTTCGAAAGTTATAACCGTATTAATATTAGAAATTTGAAAGTAACTAACTCTATGTATGTTTCTTATATTTTTACACCCAAACCGCAGAATCAATTTTGATGATATTTGGCATAGGGATGGATGGAACTTAGAGAAGGACAGAAGATACGTTCAATCTCTGTAAAACTTTCCTTTGAGATAATATATGACTTTCACCGGTGAAGCCGCTGTAAGAAGCTAGTTCAAGTATAATAATGAGGTCAATGAGAATAAAATTGTTTATTATAAATGGTAGTCTTATTCATCTTCTTTTGTGTATTATTTATTTTGTAACTGTGCCAAAGTACTTATTCAATAAACAGTTGAACAAACTTGCGACTGGTGTGACAAATTGCTGGCAAATACGAGGTCTCCTTTTAATCTACATGATTTGTATCGTTTTCAACGTTGTTATTCACGCTGGCAATTCGCAACTGGACGGATGGAAGCTCGTTAGCAAGTGTACGGTTGGACAGATTTTTTTTATATGTGTTTCGGAATGACAACCATTCGGCAGTTTTAAACTAGAGGTCACTCCAAATAAATTAAGGGTCCTAACATGAGCTATGCCTGCTGAGTCAAAAGTCATGTTAACAATCTACGTCAGGGGACGCGGCAAAAACGGGCCTTAAAATATATATAATAGCTATTTTTGTAAGAAGTGATGCTTTTGCCAAATTTCGCTTCAATGGACAATGAAAATATTCAAAGATGTCAATTAGATCGAAAGGTTTCTTCGTTAAAAAAGTCACGTTAAACTACTCGGTTGAACTAGTTTAAGATTTTGAACTAGACAGTTTGTATGAAATTCCGTGCCGTGTAAACGCGAAATTCACAACCTAACTAAATAAAACATAAAATAAAACCTTAAAGATACGAACAATCAAATAAAATTAGGTTTGGAATCTATCAGTTGTAGGATTATCATTAGTGTTAGTGGATACTGCTGTATCTAAACATTTTAATAAACAAATGCAAGCAATCTGCACGTGGCCATCTTCTATTTAAAAATAAAAACACTCAGAGATTCTAACGACACCCGAGGGACTAAATTAACGAGCTTTTAAAAGAAAATATCTATCATAACGTTTTTATAAATCGTAATCCATTCAGAGAGGAGCTCGTGGCTAAATAATAACAGCCGCACGGGACGATCTTTAAGGTTAAGCAACGCTTAACGAGGTCGGTCCGTGGATCTGGTGGTCCATTTCAACATACCGAGTTTCCTCCGTGACTCGGAAAGCACGTTAAGCCGCTGTGTGGAGGTCAGATAGGCAGTCGCTCCATGTAAAACACTGGTACTAAGCTGAATCCGGTTAGACTGGAAGCCGACCCCAACATAGTTGGGCAAAGGCTAGGCAGATGATGAATCCATTCATCACGGATTCACGGCATGTTCCTTGGTTGCATAATTATATGATGTGACATTTAGAAATATTGTTAGGTACATCCCCCGAACGAATGAAAGTAGCAGATGTTTTTATAACCAAAATTTACATAATTCTGCCTAGCGAGCATGGGCGTACCCAAGACATTTGTGACAGGACATGATAAATTATCTCATATCTTACAATTTGTCTTAAATGCTAGCACGGGTCAAACATGTGACATATTTTAAAGGCGCAACATGCCTTTCTTGTTGCTGCCCGGCGAGCACGGCCTACTGTGACATGGATTGAGTCACACATTTCATCGCAGTTTGGGCGATAACGCCATTTTGTCCTAAATAATAGCACCGGCGGCGTGAAAAAAATTCCTGACGTTTGTTTGGGACTCATCGGGTCTTAATTGCTAATACGGGCGCACCCATTTTGTCACAAATGTCACATTTTGACAGATGATTTAGAAAAATGTATCACTTTCGTTCGGAGGTGGTGATAAAATTTTATAGTTGAAAAAAATATATTTGCCTTCTAATTACGGCACCAAATGGCAATAAATTCATTTTGTGTGTATGGTGAATTGGTGATCAATGCTTATTAATTAATTGAAATGTTACAGGATTATTAATTAATTTTATATTATTACTTTTTCATACTTGTATTTTTTTTTATTGTTGTTCTAATTTTAATTATGATTATTTTTTTTATAATTATTTTCTTTTATACCATATTCTTCTTGCTTTCTACATTTTTAAATGTTTCTTAAATAAAATCCCCAAAAAAACATTTAAAATATAAAAAATAGGGGCCCACCGGTATTGGTCCAAGCTATTATATTTTTTAGTTATTATTAAAATTTTCACAATAAATATATCTTTCTAACAAACACTTAATATGTTATCAAACAAACAAAGAAAAATAAAGTGTGCATAAGTCTATGGTCGTGGGTCAAATATTAATTTATTCCCAACAAAATTAAAAAGTTGTTTAGCTGTATGAACGGCATACTTTTTTACGTATTATTTTATTTGGTCGTCTATTCAAATTATGTCGCACTATGAAGTCAACAACAAGAAAAGCAAGTCGCGCCTGTAAATTTGTCACATGGTTGTCCCGTGCTAGCATTTAAGACAAATTGTAAGACATGACATATTTTATCATAACTTGTCATGACCGAGTCGAAAACCAAGCAAAGTAAAAAAAAAAAAAAACTTGTAATTCATGTTGGGATGCTGCTAACATGGGGTAGCAAAGGGGGGGGCTAAATTTTGGTTATTTTTGGCCTAGGACATACCGTTTTCGAGATATCATTTTGGAAATATGCAAAATAAAATAAGATACGGAGGCCCATAATTCGGCAACAGTGCGTCGTAGGGCTATGCTTCTCAGAACATAAATGGTTTTTATGGCCAAGGTTAAACCGAAACTACAATAAAATTGGAAAATTACCGAAAAAGAAAAAAATAAACGTCAAGAAGTTATGCCACAAGTCAAGAAAATATCTCACGCCGCCGTGCTAGCATTTAAGACAAAATGAGTTTATCGCCCAAACTGTGATTAAAAGTGTGACTTAAGCGATGTCACAGTAGGCCATGCTCGCCGGGCAGGTCTTATTGTACGCAGGTATATCTTAAGGTACATTTACGACTTACAATCCAGATGCTTGACATTTGCAATGTTATTGGTAAACTCAGAATTTCGCAACACGTCGGGTTCGTAAATCCATTATATTTTTAGTACGGGAACGGCTGTTCGGAAGGATTTCTTTTTCCACCTTAGGTATATTGAATGGTCTGGTAGACGGATTTATTTTACTTTATTGGTGTTACGCACATATTTATTCGCTACGTGAATGTATGTTCGAGCTCTAACTGATATTTAGTTGCCTACAGGGATTTTTGTCACGTTGCTTTCGAGTGAAATATTGAAACCAATTTCAAGTACATGTAAGTTATGTTTGCTGATATTATTTCTATGGGTAATCTGTTGTTAGATTATAACTTCATATAAATGTGGATAGATGGAGAGGAAGGCCAAAGACAAGATGAATGGGCTGTGAGAGAAGTGATTTGAAAGAAAAGGGCGACGGTGATAGCGTGACAGGGGACAGGACAGTATGGAAGAAGAAAACGTGTTGCGCCGACCCCAAGTAACATGGGATAAGGACAGGAAGATGATGAACGTCATATTTTTATATGTGTGACCATTAAGGCCTAATGTACTGACATATGTTAGTAAAACTAACTGTTAGGTCAATGAGAACTTATCTATATCGTGCTTAAAAGGACTCAATCTCGTATTCATTTATATAAAGAGTTTTTACGATAGTAAGAAAAAAAAATTACATTACAAATAAAAAAAAACAACTAAACTATAAAAAGGTACTTTTGAAATTTCAAACAAAATATGAATCTAATTACACGTTTGCAAGCGTCAATAGGTCTCTATGGAGAAGAAAGTGCAAGAAACTCCACGGACACTCTTTTCCATCTGTATTAATTACAATTATTTGGTTACATTACATCATTCTTGTTGGATAAATACATATGTGAGAACGATGTAAAAAGACGTGCACGTAAAAGCGTCTAGAGTAAAACAAACAATTCAAAAATAGAATAAGCACGTAACTAAAGGAGGCCGACGCAGTTAAGTTATGACCAATCCCAACTGATGGCGCTCGTTCACGAACATGACGCATGAATTGGCACCACTCAGCTCTTGTCAATATTAGCTCTCAGCTATTATCAATTTCATACTTAATTTTTCATAAAAAATCTAATAAGCACATTTACGGGCCCGCTGCTAGTTTAACTATGCTTAGAACCACCTTGATGTGCGAAATTTAATGAAGGTGATAACAAGCAGTCCTTAATATTTTTAACTTTCTAATCGGTTTGAATCCTTTTATCTTAACTAATAACATCTGGAAGACCATAATATCCAGAAAAAGATACGAGTCCGGGTTGGCCCCGGGAGCGAAACCGCGGCACAAAAAGCTAGTTGTCATCATCATCAGCTTTAAATGTTCCCACTGCTGGGACACAGACATCCTCTCTGTGAGAGAGGCAATGGGTCTTGGTGAATGTCACATGTCTTCGAATTTTTGTTCTAGGACATGCCGGTTTCCTCACGATGTTTTCCTTCAACGTTTTAAGAGCAGAGGTGATGAAATAATTTACACAAAGTAAAGCGCATGCCTGCCTAGCGAGCATGGGCGTACCCAAAACATTTGTGACAAGACATGATAAATTATGTCATGTCTTACAATTTGTCTTAAATGCTAGCACGGGTCAAACATGTGACATATTTTAAAGGCGCAACATGCCTTTCTTGTTGCTGCCCGGCGAGCACGGCCTACTGTGACATGGCTTCAGTCACACATTTCATCGCAGTTTGGGCGATAACGCCATTTTGTCCTAAATAATAGCACCGGCGGCGTGAGAAAATTGCCTGACGTTTGTTTTGGACTTATCGGGTCTTAATTGCTAATACGGGCGCACCCATTTTGTCACAAATGTCACATTTTGACAGATGATTTAGAAAAATGTATCACTTTCGTTCGGAGGTGGTGATAAAATTTTATAGTTGAAAAAAAATATATTTGCCTTCTAATTTCTGCACCAAATGGCAATAAATTTATTTTGTGTGTATGCAATGCTTATTTATTAATTGAAATGTTACAGGATTATTAATTAATTTTATATTATTACTTTTTCATAATTGTATTTTTTTTTATTGTTGTTCTTATTTTTATTTTTATTATTATTTTTTTTATAATTATTTTCTTTTATGCCATATTCTTCTTACTTTCTACATTTTTAAATGTTTCTTAAATAAAATCCCCAAAAAACATTTAAAATATAAAAATAGGGGCCCACCGGTATTGGTCCAAGCTATTATATTTTTTAGTAATTATTAAAATTTTCACAATAATTATATCTCTCTAAAAAACACTTAATATGTTATCAAACAAACAAAGAAAAACAAAGTGTGCATAAGTCTATGGTAGTGGGTCAAATATTAACTTATTCCCAACAAAATTAAAAAGTTGTTTAGCTGTATGAACGGCATACTTTTTTACAAATTATTTTATTTGGTCGTCTATTCAAATTATGTCGCACTATGAAGTCAACAACAAGAAAAGCAAGTCGCGCCTCTAAACTATGTCACATGGTTGTCCCATGCTAGCATTTAAGACAAATTGTAAGACATGACATATTATAACATAACTTGTCATGACCGTAGTTCAAGTCGAAAACAAAGCAATGTAAAAAAAAAAAAACTTATAATTCATGTTGGGATGCTGCTAACATGGAGGTAGCAAAGGGGGGGGGCAAAATTTTGGTTATTTTTTGCCTAGGACATACCGTTTTCGAGATATCATTTTGGAAAAATAGAGCGATTTATGCAAAATAAAAAAAGATACGGAGGCCCATAATTCGGAAACAGTGCGTCGTAGGGCTATGCTTCTCAGAACATAAATGTTTTTTATGGCCAAGGTTAAACCGAAATTGCAATAAAATTGGAAAATTTCCGAAAAAGAAAAAAATAAACGTCAAGAAGTTATGCCACAAGTCAAGAAAATATCTCACGCCGCCGTGCTAGCACTTAAGACAAAATGAGTTTATCGCCCAAACTGTGATTAAAAGTGTGACTTAAGCGATGTCACAGTAGGCCATGCTCGCCGGGCTGGGTTTGAACTCACAATCTACGACACGTAAGTCGGAGCTGTTACCACTGGGCTACCACTGCTCTATCTGCTGTCAAAAGCTAGTTGTAAATTAAGGTAAAACTACTACGTGACTGTACTAGAGTAAAACTAGTTGTAAACTTTTATACTGAGCTTCCTCCTCCTCCTCGTGTCACGCCTTGTTCCTTATTACTGGGGATCGTGATTCCCCTGTCGAGAGACCTCTTATGATGCTCCCCCATCTGCGTCTGTTCTTTGCGTCGTGGAGTGCTTCGTGCAAGTTAGTGATGCGCGTTGCACGAATTTGGTCCGATCACCTTATCGGGTTGCGGCCCCGCGGCCTCCTGTCTTCGACCTTAACACAGACAGTAATCAATAACACACATACTGAGCTTAAAGAAAAGAAAAATTATCATCTACCTTACCTTATCAATAATTTTAGATCGTCTTGCAGTCTAACCAAATGCAGATGAATATCAGTATTTTACTTGAAACTCGGCAAGGCGAAGGATTCAACCCCATCAATCGACCAATCACATAGACGGAAATCCACAACGCGTCTTTCATCTCGCACCTGATTGGTCGATTGATGGAATCAAACCCTTCGTCATGCCGAATTTACTTACGTAATTAGGCTGCAGATCTCTCCCGTCTTACCCGTGTGTGTTATCATACCGTGTTACAACCTAGTTGCTGAGTGGTAACACGAAACCTTGGTTAGACCGTTCTAGGAATAACAGCGGTAACGCAGCAACCACCAGCATCGAGGCACGAGTATGTAATTAATGGTCATCCATCCACAGACCGACCTCGGTAAGCGTAGCTTAACCTGCGACCTATCTATGCTATTAGGATAGGATAGGATAGGTGGACCCGTTTTCCGCTCTTAGACTCTCGCATTTAGTCTGTTGCCCGTGCAGGGCTTCACTCTGTGAGCGGGAATGGGCCGTAGTCCACCACGCGGGCCCAGTGCATGTTGGTGGATGTCGCATGTCTTCGAATTTTTGTTCTAGGACATGCCGGTTTCCTCACGATGTTTTCCTTCACCGTTTTGAGAGCATGGTGATGAAATAATTTACACAAAGTATAGAGCCTGCCTGGGTTCGAACCCACGCCCTGCAACTTGTAAGTCGCGGCCGTTACCAATGCGCCACCACTGCTCTCTATGATGCTATTTTAATTTGCAAATTGCTCGCAGAACGGATGGTCGATGGGGCTAAAAAGTTCTGAAATAAGGATGATATTGATTTTTATTTAGCCACGAGCCCCCTTCCTCCTCCCTGAATGAAAGAAAAAAATATCCAGGATATAAATTGTCATGCCCGACGAAGCGAAACATGTATCGCAGTTTATTTAAACCAAAATTGTGTCTCACTACATAACTAGGGATACCTAAATCAATTAATCATCAATTGATCGCGTCTCAAGGAAAAATAACGGTATTATTTCGGCTAGATACAAAGCAAACGTTATCATGTGTAGGTACCTAATGGTGGAGAAAGGCGATATGTGCCATTAATTACCAGAAGTTGACCTTCAAGATAACGAGGATGTATGGTGCTTACTACTAAAACTGACTCTTAAAGTGATATAGGTAATAAAATATGAACTGAGCGAAAGTGTTAAATTGCTGGCTTAAAGTACAGGGATGAGCTTACAGAGCGAGTACAGAGTAGGAGGACACTGTGATATCTAGTTATAAAAATGTTTTGTACCATGAATAAAAAATAAGAATACGTATTCCATGGTGAGTATTTATATCATTATGTAAATTCAAAACTTTATTGGGCGTAAAACTAAAGAGTTGAATGCCCTGCAGCTGAATCTGTATTTCTTGATACCTGCAACCTGGGGCAGATCTGGGCGATATACAACAGATCTTCACCAAATCAAAATGGGACCAATTTCGAAACATACTCTTTATAACAAAAATAATTTTCAAAATCGGTCCACAATTGACGGAGATATCGGTGAACGTACATACAAAAAAAAATGAAGTCGAACATAGAACCTCCTCCTTTTTGGTAAGTCGGTAAAAGAGGGACAAATGGTACTTAAAACAATTAATTTTCTATTGTGTCTGCTAATTAGCACTCAAGCGACTAAAAGACCCCAGGTTGCAGGTATCAAGAAACACAGACTCAGCAGTAGGGAATTCCACTCCTTAGCTTTACGCACAATAAAGTTTTGAATTAGCGCCATGATATAAATACTCACCATGGAATACGTATTCTTATTTTTTTAATCATGGTACTAAACATTTTTATAACTAGATATCACAGTGTCTTCCTACTCTGTACTCGCTCCGTAAGCATATCCCTGTACTTTAAGTCAGCAATTTAACACTTTCGCTCAGTTCATATTTTATTACCTAAATCACTTTAAGAGTCAGTTTTCGTAGTAAACGCCATACATCCTCGTTATCTTGAAGGTCAACTTCTGGTAATTAATGGCACATATCGCCTTTCTCCACCATTAGGTACCTACACATGATAACGTTTGCTTTGTATCTAGTCGAAATAATACCGTTAATTTTCCTTGCGACGCGATCAATTGATGATTAATTGGTTTAGGTATCCCTAGTTATGTAGTGAGACACAATTTTGGAGAAAGTAAACTGCGATACATGTTTCGCTTCGTCGGGCATGACAATTTATATCCTAGATATTTTTTTCTTTCCTTCAGGGAGGAGGAAGGGGGCTCGTGGCTAAATAAAAATCATCATCATCCTTATTTCTGTCGGAAAACGCCCACTGCTGAATGTAGGCCTCGTCCAAGTGTTGGCACATCGAGCGGTCCCATGCGTCTCGCGTCCACTGAATTCCAGCAATCTTAACCAGGTCATCGGCCCAATCCAGCGTCTTCCGATACGCAGTCGTCTTCAGAATGCATCTACATTCATTTGGTTAGGCTGCAAGACGAAATAAAATGATTGATGAGGTAAGGCAGATGATATTTTTTCCTTTCTTTAAGCTCAGTATGTGTGTTAATGATTACTGTCTGTGTTAAGATCGAAGACAGGAGGCCGCGGGGCCGCAGCCCGATCAGGTGATCTGTCCAAATTCGTGCAACGCTCATCACCATCTTGCTCGAAGCACTCCACGACGCTAAGAACAGACGCAGATGGGGGAGCATCATAAGAGGTTGACCTCTCGACGAGGGAATCACGACCGTCAGTAATGATTAACAAGACGCGACCTGAGGAGGAGGAGGAAGCTCAGTATACACAACTAGTTTTACCCTAGTACAGTAGTAGCTTTACCTTAATTTACAACTAGCTTTTGACAGCAGATAGAGCAGTGTCAGCCCAGTGGTAACAGCCCCGACTTACGTGACGTAGGTCGTGAGTTCAAACTCAGGCCGGCGCTTTACTTTGCGTAAATTATTTCATCACCTCTGCTCTTAAAACGGTGAAGGAAAACATCGGGGGAACCCTGCTTGTCCTAGAACAAAAATTCGAAGACATGTGACATTCACCAACCCGCACTGTGCCCGCGTGGTGCTCTCTCACAGAGAGGATATCTGTGTCCCAGCAGTGGGAACATTATAAGGCTGATGATGATGACAACTAGCTTTTTGTGCCGCGGTTTCGCTCCCGGGACCTGGACCCGAATCTTTTTCTGGTTGGGATGGTCTTCCAGAGGTTTTCCATTACAAACAAACGTACTGTTTTATCTCTTTATAATATTAGTTATGATAAAAGGATTAAAACCGATTAGAAAGCTAAAAATATTAACGACTGCTTGTTATCACCTCCATTAAATTTCGCACATCAAGGTGGTTCTAAGCATAGTTATACTAGCAGCGGGCCCGTAAATGTGCTTGTTAGATTTTTTTGAAAAATTAAGTATGAAATTGATAATAGCTGAGAGCTGACATTGATAAGAGCTGAGTGGTGCCAATTCATGCGTCATGTTCGTGAACGAGCGCCATCAGTTGGGATTGGTCATAACTTAACTGCTTCGGTCTCCTTTAGTAACGTAGGTACTTATTCTATTTTTGAATTGTTTGTTTTACTCTAGACGCTTTTACGTGCACGACTTTTTACATCGTCTCACATATGTATTTTGCCAACAAGAATGATGTAATGTAACCAAATAATTGTAATTAAAACTGATGGAAAAGAGTGTCCGTGGAGTTTCTTGCACGTTCTTCTCCATAGACACCTACTGACGCTTGCGAACTTGCGACTAGATTCATATTTTGTTTGATATTTCAAAAGTACCTATGTATGGTTTAGTTGAATTATTATTTTTATTTTTATTTAGCCTACATTTTTAGATTTGTTTATTTTATTTTCTTAGTATCGTAAAAACTCTTTATAGAAATGAATACGAGATTGAGTCCTTTTAAGCACGATATAGATAAGTTCTCATTTACCTAACAGTTAGTTTTACTAACATCTGTCAGTACATTAGGCCTTAATGGTCACACATTTAAAAATATGACGTTCATCATCTTCCTGTCCTTATCCCATGTTAATTGAGGTCGTCGCAACACGTTTTCGTCTTCCATACTGTCCTGTCCCCTGTCAAGCTGTCACTGTCGCCCTTTTCTTTCAAATCACTTCTCTCACAGTCCATTCATCTTGTCTTTGGCCTTCCTCTCCATCCATCCACATTTATATGAAGTTATAATCTAACAATAGATACCCATAGAAATAATATCAGCAAACATAACTTACATGTACTTGAAATTGGTTTTAATATTTCACTCGAAAGCAACGTGACAAAAATCGCTGTAGGCAACTAAATATCAGTTAGAGCTCGAACATACTTTCACGTAGCGAATAAATATGTGCGTAACACCAATAAAGTAAAATAAATCCGTCTACCAGACCATTAAATATACCTAAGGTGGAAAAAGAAATCCTTCCGAACAGCCGTTCCCATACTAAAAATATAATGGATTTACGAACCCGACGTGTTGCGAAATTCTGAGTTTACCAATAACATTGGAAATGTCAAGCATCTGGATTGTAAGTCGTAAATGTACCTTAAGATATACCTGCGTACAATAAGACCAGAATTATGTAAATTTTGGTTTTAAAAAGATCTGCTACTTTCATTCGTTCGGGGTATGTATCAATATTTCTAAATGTCACAACATATAATTATGCAACCAAGGTACATGCCGTGAATCTGTGTTGAATAGATTACGATTTATAAAAACGTTACAACAGATATTTTCTTTTAAAAGCTCGCTTGTTTTTTTTTATAAAAAGAAGATGGCCACGTGCAGATTGCTTGCATTTGTTTATTAAGATGTTAAGATACAACAGTATCCACTAACACTAATGATAATCCTACAACTGATGGATTCCAAAACTAATTTTATTTGATTGTTCGTATCTTTAAGGTTTTATTTTATGTTTTATTTAGTTAGGTAAATATAAATTGTGAATTTCGCGTTTACACGGCACGGAATTTCATACAAATTTTCTAGTTCAAAATCTTAAACTAGTTTTATCGAGTAGTTTATCGTGACTTTTTTAACGAAAAATCTTTCGATTTAAATAACATCTTTGAATATTTTCATTTTCCATTGCAGTAAAATTCGGCAAAAGCATCACTTCTTACAAAAATAGATATTATATATATTTTAAAGCCCGTTTTTGCCGCGTCCCCTGACGTAGATCGTTAATATGACTTTTGACTCAGCAGGCATAGCTCACACTAGGCCCCTAATTTATTTGGAGTGACCTCTAGTTTAAAACTGCCGAATGGTTGTCATTCCGAAACACATACAAAAAAATTTGTCCGTCCGTACACTTGCTAACGAGCTTCCATCCGTCCAGTTGCGAATTGCCAGCGTGAATAACAACGTTGAAAACGATACAAATCATGTAGATTAAAAGAAGACCTCGTATTTGCCAGCAATTTGTCACACCAGTCGCAAGTTTGTTCAACTGTTTATTGAATAAGTACTTTGGCACAGTTACAAAATAAATAATACACAAAAGAAGATGAATAAGACTACCATTTATAATAAACAATTTTATTCTCATTGACCTCATTATTATACTTGAACTAGCTTCTTCCAGCGGCTTCACTCGGTGAAAGTAGTAAATTATCTCAAGGGAAAGTATTACAGAGATTTAACGTATCTTCTGTCCTTCTCTAAGGTCCATCCATCCCTATGCCAACAATCATCAAAATTGGTTCAGCGGTTTGGGCGTGATAATATAACAAACAGACAAATAGAGTTAGTTACTTTCACATTTCTAATATTAATACGGTTATAACTTTCGAAACTAAATACTATAGAGAAATTCGAAATAAAATCAATACAACATTCTGCTTGTTCATTGTCATGAAAAGAGCCGCTTATACAACGAGTGGCGACGCCGTGTTCGGTGTACCGCGCCGGTCATTCTAGTGGAAAACCGATCAATTAATGAAGGCCTGACCACGAAGGCCGATATTTGTTTGTAAATTATACCTAGTCTACAATTTATTAAAGTGCATTGTTGTCCTTATAGGCGAAATCTCTGAACATTCTGTTAGGCAAGTGATTGTAAAAATTGGTCAATGAAGGGTTTAAATAAAAAATCAGCTCAACAGTTCAGGTTTTTTTATTTATTAATGACAACAATTTGTAGACAGGCCACTGTCTTCAAATTGTTTCGCTGTTTTATTTAATAATAAGCAATAATTACAAACAAAGTGTACAATATGATGTGAAAGACACATCATGCAAATGTGTATTTGTTTGGCACAATTTGCTGTTTAACCTTGCTTTGTTAGTATCCTTGCAATTATATGCAAGAATATCAACTTATGAAGTGTATGAAAAGGATAACACTATCAACCTGATTGATTCTTCTATGTCGCAAGAACTTTAGTAGATATTAGACAGTCTGGAATAACAGCGACGGTAAGCGGGTAAGCGTGCTTGAAAAATGTACCAAAAATGCAAGTAAGTAAAAAGCTTGTAAAACTCGCTATAATACCGCGAGCTTAAATAATAAAACTAAAAATGATTCAAACAAAATAGCATCCTACTGGCTGACAGTAAAAATGCGCGTAATTACACAGGTGAAAGAATTGCCCGAAGATATTTGCATTAATAATACTCTTTGCAAATTTATTTAGATGAAAAGTTTATCATAAATTAACAAGAACGCTTTTAAAATGCAATTTTTGCTCCATCAGGCGGCAATACTTTAATTAATCCCTTTGAGAGGAAAATGTGAGAACAAATGACAACTAGGTTTATTTAGATATTATTTTCATAACCATAGATTTAAGTCTTTCAATCGGATTCATAAATGGGTTTTAACATTCTTAAGTATGCATTAGAATGCGGATGTAACAGATTTTTATGTTTTTGGAGCTTAGTTGGTAGCAAATTGTATCGAGTCAGCCTTCCCAGTAAGCTTTGTGGAGGTATTTTGACGACTAGTTCATTAAATTTACAATGTACCTTCTTCTTTCTCATTGTTTCTAGCGTGCTACTCAAAGCTAGCGTCATTATGTAAATAATTTCGATGATGATTAGGGTAGGAATTTAATTTTCAACACAAATTGACTTTTACGTTAACGCGATTGTAAAACTCGCACTAAGGCCTCTGACGTCCTCTAGCTACGCCGTAGCAACTTACGGTTTACTGACGTACTCTAGCTGCGAAGTAGTAATGTCCTCTACGGCGTAACAACATATGATCTACTGATGTCCTCTAGCTACGACGTAGCATCTTTTGATGTTCTTTTAGCTACGAAGTAGCAGCTTATGATCTTTTGATGTCCTTTAGCTACGAAGTAGCAGCTTATGATCTTTTGATGTACTTTAGCTACGACGTAGCGGATTACGTTCTATGGATATCTTGTAGCCAAGACTCAAGACGAAAAATAGTAACATTCATCATCATCTGCCCAGCCTTTTTCCCAATTATGTTGGGGTCGGCTTCCAGTCTTACCGGATTCAGCTGAGTACCAGTATTTTACATGGAACGACTGCCTATCTGATCTCCACAACCCAGTAACTGGGTAACACGATACCCCTTGGCTAGACTGGTGTCAGATCTCAAGCTTCTGACTAACCGTAACGACTGTCAAAGATCTTCAAATGACAGCCAAGACCAACGGCTTAACCTGCTTTCCGAGGCACGGAAGAAACTCGCTTTGTTGAAATGGTCACCCATCCATGGACCGACCTCGTCAAGCGTTGCTTAATCTTGAAGATCGCCCCGTGCGGCTGTTATTATTTAGCCACGAACTCCTATTTAGCCACGAGCTCCCACGATAAATAGTAACGTTAAAAGCTAAAAATACAACCCTACATTATAAATGTGTATACCGTCATCAAGAAACCCATTAAATTAAGTAACGTCAGTAACAATATTTGAGAAACGTAATCTTCAATTAGAGCAATGGTGACGGGGAATCAAGTAAGATCCGAGCGAATTAAAAATACATTTACTTAGGTCGGGTCACTTGTTATCTTCTCCGTTAAGTTGGGGATTACCGACGGATTTGCAGTCGCAATTTATCTTAGTTTAAAAAAGAATTTTCATATACCTTTCTAAGTTAAGAACAAAGAGCGAAGCATTGCATGAAATGTGTTTTTAATTTGTTTATGCAAGGCATGAGTTAAAAAGATGTTTCGTCTTAGAGATCCTTTTATATTTAACTTATTTCTTGGTGGGGTTAACAGGTACCTTAATTTAAAATAAACAACCCAATAAAAGGCCTTTTTGACGCCAACTTGTTTTTTTATCGTAGTATTCGTAAAATATTTAGAGAAAGCTTCTCTTTTTCTAAGAAATCCGAAGAAAAGTAATTTGAAGAGAACGAGTACATCATTAAACTTTAGTCCTCATAAACTGTTTTATGTTGAACAAAGAATTATGTCGCAGTTACTTTTAAGACTCGATTTTGCAGACTTTTCCTAGAATTGAAACAGATTAGTCCATTTATCCCTTTCTTTATATTTCGTTGTAACAAAATACCATCGCAAAGTTTTCTACAAATACCTCCTAGAATTGTAGTTAGAGCTACAGAATTAATTCAGTAATATTACGCCGACGTTCACCTTTAGTTAGCAATTTGTAGCACCTGGGCCTACGCACAATATAATACATAATCTCGACGATGCTATTAACTCGTGAAGTCATGTAGGTACCAGTTATTAGCAAGTAGCATTTCTACCTACTGATATTCTTGTGGTCCAGAAAAGATTTATTAGTGATTCACCGTCATGATAGAGTCATCATGTTAGCCGAAAGACGTCCACTGCTAGCCAAACACACATATCACTTCGACTGGTCATAATTATACTTCTCGCATTTAGGCATCATCTTCCAATCCATCCTAATCGGCTTATGCCTTGTTACTTGGGGTTGGCGCAACACCTTTTCTTCTTGCATACCGTCCTGTCCCCCGTCACGTATCACTGACTCCCCTTTCTATCATAACACTCCTCACTCTCACAGTCCATCCTTTTTTTTGACCATACCCTCCCTCTCCATCCATCCACATTTATATTCATAACTCTTTAATTAACATGCGTTTCATCCCTCCCCATCACATGACAAACATATCAATCATACCGAGACAAACCGTTTCCTTTCAACTTTTCTGTCACTGACCCCACTTTCAAACTTCCTCTTAAGTACTCATTTCTCACTTTATCCAATCCCGTCACTCCGCACATCCATCTCAAAATTATCATCTTTGCTACATGCAATCTCTTTTCATCCATCTTTTTCATAGCCCAACATTCTGATCCATACAGTATGACAGGTCTAATCACGGCATTTTCCCATTTAATTTAAAGGGCATCCGAGGGTCGCAAGTTGTTTCAGTAACCTGTCACAATTTCATCCAACCTGAGTTGATCGCATTTGATATGTTTCATAAATTGTATGAAATTTTGTAGGACTTGAATGTTAAACAAGTTCGCCGCCGTAATTATATTAATTATTTATTAATTAATTAAATTAATAATTAAAAAGTCATTGTGTCTCGCGCAAGGCGAGTCCTTGGCAGCGAACGTGTTAATAATATTCACCAGTCTTGTCAAGGGCTATCGTGGGATAGGTCAGTTATTATCATAATGGCATCTCTTAACGCTTTCCCTAACATGTTTTTACCGTAACGAGAAGACTCTGGCATCTGACGTAGAAGTTTAGATAGTACTAAATAATTCGTCTGTCACGGTACCATTAAGCGTTTCATCATAATTTTCTGGCATAATACCTATGTAGTCGGAATGTTTCATAGTTTTATTTATATATATGTACTATATACTTTACTAGATCTCTTTAAATAAATAAGTATGTAAGTAGGATAACAGATAACTACTAACTTCATCTGTTGTTGTAATTAGGAAAACAAAAGACCAGCGTCTATATCTGATACCGCCACAGATGAGCGCTAGAGAGTTATATTGCTACCATTAGTTAATCCAGTCTTTTGAGGAAACATAATGTGTTGTTTTATTCAGACTATTTTATTTGTCTTCTGGAGTTAGGCTTTGTATGTAGCCGGAAGAAAGTTCAAATTCAAATCATTAGAAAACAATGAAATATAATATTATAATTTTATAGTTATGCCAAAGAACACCGTGCCCATTTTCACTAACACTAACAAATGAAAGCGACACCTAAATGAATCGCTAAATAAAAGCGCGTTAATTGTTGTCGTCGGTTGTTGGCTCAACGCCGAGAGTTGAAAAGCCAAGATTGTAATAATATTTAGGCATTAATTTAGGATTAATATTTGTGAAACCAGGTAACCATTAATCGTAGTTGGTTTTAAAAAAGAAATAAATGAACCGAATTAAATTATGGTTGGCCGCCTTTGGTAGCACTGCAACGATTCTTCTATACCAATATTATAAAGAGGAAAGATTTTTTTGTTTGTTTGTTTGTACCGAAAAGGCGCCGAAACTACTGGACCAATTTTTTTTTTTTTTCACCTATGGAAAGCTTAAACACTCCCGAGTAACATAGGCTGTAAATTATTTTCAAAAAAATTTGAAATCCTTAAGAAAATTGCAATAGTGTAACCAAAAGTAGCAAAATTTAGCCTGTAAACATCATTATTTGGCGTGCGCTATATCTATTGAAAGCTACATTATTTCCGAGTAACATAAGTTATAATTTTGACGGGAGCGAAGCCGCGGGGGTCAGCTAGTTCATAATAAAAAAGTTAAGGTTTCAGTTTACTTGTGACACAATCGAGTTATTTACTTTATAATTTACTGTTCTTCTTGTGCTGGCAGCAATAAATCCAAGTTTGCAGAGATTACTTCGTTTAATGATCAGATATCTTCAGTTTCTCCGTTTTAATGCACTTTCTACTAACAACAGTTTTGCTTGGAATATAAACAGATAATTGCTTCAGCAACAATATTGTTGTGTTGTTTTTATGACTTTGTTAGCTTGACTACCTAAGTGTTGTAGATATCGTTGTTATTTGATTGTCTTTGAATTTTAATTGCTTTTGACGGTATATGTAACCATTGTTTGGTTTTAGTTGTTGAATTCTCGGGTCAGGCTAATTATTTTAGTTGTTCAATTCTCGAGTCTGGCTGATTGTTTTTGAAGTTAAATTCTTGGGTTAGGCTGATTGTTTCAGCTTTTAAGTTCTCGGGTCAGGCTGATTGTTTTGAGCACGCAGCATGCATCATGCAAGTAAACATGCGGCAAGCATGCAACATGCAAGCAAATATGCAAGTGAGCATGCAGCAGCAATCAGCAGGCATGGTTTCTGTCACGGCTCCGTCGTTGCGGGGCTCCGGCGGTCCCACGCGAGCTTATCGTCGCAGATGGTTTAAACGCTCACCACCGCAGCTACGGCTTGCTGGCTGGCTTCACCGGCCAGCCCAAGCCGCGGCGGCGAGCATTATTAAACCACCTGCTCCTCAGATCGCAGGCCACCTCACCCCTCCGCGCCTACGCGGGCTTTAATTACACTCTAGCGGTAAGGCGGACAAGACTACGTGGAGTCGGTTTTGCAGCGATTCGTTTCTGTCTCTAACTTTTGTAACACAAAATAATTATGGACTTTTTATTTTAATTCTAATTTAAGACTAAAATGCTATTTTATAGAAAGCCCTAATTGTAATATGCCAAGTGAAATTATGCCAAATAAAATACTGTCATCTTCACAGTAAGCCATTGTAAATTTGGAATACAAACATTCGGCCAAACTGTACTGTATGGATCAGAATGTCGGGTTATGAAGAAGATAGATGAAAAGAGATTGCATATAGCAAAGATGAGAATTTTGAGATGGATGTCCGGAGTGACGAGATTGGATAAAGTGAGAAATGAGTACTTAAGAGGAAGTTTGAAAGTGGCGTCAGTGACAGAAAAGTTGAAAGGAAACGGTTTGTCTTGGTATGGTCATGTGATGAGGAGGGATGAAACGCAAAAGAGTTATGAATATAAATGTGGATGGATGGAGTGAAAGGGTATGGCTAAGAAAATATAAATAAATATAGATGGACCGTGTGGGGGAGGAGTGATATGATAGAAAGTGGAGTCAGTAATACGTGACGGGGGACAGGACGGTATGCAAGAAGAAAAGGTATTGTGCCGACCCCAAGTAACATGGCATATGCCGATTAGGACAGGAAGATGATGACTAAATGCGAGAAGTATAATTATGACCAGTCGATGTGATGTGAGATATGTGTGTTTGACCAGTAGTGGACGTCTTTCGGCTAACATGATGACTCTATCATGACGGTGAATCACTAACAAATCTTTTCTGGACCACAAGAATATCAGTAGGTAGAAATGCTACTTGCTAACAACTGGTACCTACATGATTTCACGAGTTTATAGCATCGTCGAGATTATGTATTATATTGTGCGTAGGCCCAGGTGCAACAAATTGCTAACTAAAGGTGAACGTCGGCGTAATATTGCTGAATTAATTCTGTAGCTCTAACTACAATTCTAGGAGGTATTTCTACAAAACTTTGCGATGGTATTTAGCTACAACGAAATATAAAGAAAGGGATAAATGGACTAATCTGTTTTAATTCTAGGAAAAGTCTGCAAAATCAAGTCTTAAAAGTAACTGCGACATAATTCGTTGTTCAACATAAAACAGTTTATGAGGACGAAAGTTTAATGATGTACTCGTTCTTTTCAAATTACTTTTCTTCGGATTTCTCAGAAAAAGAGAAGCTTTTCTATAAAAATTTTACGAATTATGCGATAAAAAATAACAAGTTTGCGTCAAAAAGGCCTATAGTGGTTTGTTTGTTTTAAATTAAGGTACCTGTTAACCCCACCAAGAAATAAATTAAATATAAAACAATAATTTAGACACAACATCTTTTTGCCTCATGCCTTTCATAAACAAATTAAAAACACATTTCATGCAATGCTTCGCTCGTTTGTTCTCAACTTAGAAAGGTATATGGAAAATTCTTTTTTAAACTAAGATAAATTGCGACTGCAAATCCGTCGGTAATCCCCAACTTAACGGAGAAGATAACAAGTGACCCGACCTAAGTAAATGTATTTTTAATTCGCTCGGATCTTACTTGATTCCCCGTCACCATTGCTCTAATTGAAGATTACGTTTCTCAAATACTGTTATGGCCGTTACTTAATTTAATGGGTTTCTTGATGACGGTATACACATTTATAATGTAGGGTTGTATTTTTAGCTTTTAACGTTACTATTTTTCGTCTTGAGTCTTGGCTACAAGACATCCGTAGATCATAAACCGCTACGTCGTAAAATGATAATGATAAATGATAAATGATTTTATTTCTGTAAGTTGGTTTGTACAAACACTTTTACATGTCGATCATATTTTTTAAAACTAGGTGAGGTCGGCGTTTCCTATCTGACTACTCTGAGAAGAAAGGCCGAAACAAACTCAGAGGTCACAGTCTCTTTTAAAGTCTTGACAAAAACTTGGTTATATCATGTGAAGACCATGTAGACATATGTCTGAAATGGTCTTTTGGGGAAAGAACCAGCCAGATTGAGTGGACCTGTCCAGTCAGTGCACGCATTTGTCAATAACCGAGCAGCTCAACTCAGAATTTACGGAGCTCAACGATTCGACGAACAATACCAAAGAAAGGACATTCGGGTAGGCCGCATAAACTACTCAAACTGCCAGACCATGAGTAAAAACTAACTAAGTTATAATAAAAAACAAAAATCCACATAGTCTTCACATTCACAATAATAAAAAAATAAAAAATATAATACTTTAAAAAGTAAATATTCTTGTCATTGCAAGAAAACAAAAAAAAATATCAAAATTAAAAACAAAATTCACGGTGCAAAATATAAAAAAAAACAAAATTAATTGGAGCAGCTCAATCCCAAGCCTTTTTGTCCTCAACGTAATCTTTAATAGTATAAAACGCTTTCTGACACAACTTACGTTTAATGAATGATTTGAATTTATTAAGACTTAGATCTTGTACGTGGCTTGGAAGCTTATTATAAAAGCGTACACATTGACATCTAAACGAGCCACCTATCTTCTTGAGCCTTGTTGTAGGTACTACAAATTTGTGTTTGTTCCTAGTATTTATGTTATGGATATCACTGTATTTTTTAAACAATTTTATATTTTTATGAGCATATAAAAGATTTTCATAAATATACTGAGAGGGCACAGTCATTACATTAATCTCCTTAAATTTCTCTCTGAGAGAGTGCCTCGGGCTTAATTTATATATTGATCGAACAGCTCTTTTCTGCAAAACAAAGATATTCTGGATGTCGGCGGCATTTCCCCACAACAGAATACCGTACGACATTACACTATGAAAATAGCTAAAGTATACTAAACGGGCTGTCTCTATGTCAGTTAAATTACGAATTTTTCTAACAGCATATGCTGCGGAGCTTAGCTTCTTTGACAATTTATCTATATGTGGGCCCCACTGAAGCTTAGCATCCAAAGTTAAGCCTAAAAATACTGTGCTATTCTCAGGATTCAATTCTTCGCCCTTTATCAACACATCAGTTTTCACCTGCCTAACGTGAGGTAGGGTAAACTTAATGCATTTGGTTTTTTTTTCATTAAGGAGTAAATTGTTAACATTGAACCAGTGAACTACTTTTGAGATCGCGCTATTTACTTCGTCAGTAACCAGCTGCTGCCGTTTAAGTTTAAACAAAAGTGAAGTATCATCTGCAAACAACACTATGTCATGGTTATCCTTTATGAGCTAAAGGACATCAAAAGATCATAAGCTGGTACTATAAATGTTGATTCTGCCGAAGTCTGTGTTTCCCGACAGCTACAATCTGGGGGTCTTTAAGTCTAGGCAAGCGTGTTTCACCGTCGAACACATCATCGCTTACCATCAGGTGAGATAGAGGTCAAGCGCGAGCCTATAGGAAATAATAAAAAAAAAAATGGTGCCAACTAAGCTCCAAAAACATTAAAATCTGTAACATCCGCATTCTAATGCATACCATCGAATGTTAAAACCCATCTATGTATCCGATTGAAAGACTTGTATCTAATGAATAAAAATTATAAAAAAAAAACTGGTTGTCAATTGTTCTCACAAGCTTTCATATTTTCTCAAAGGGATAAATTGAAGTGTTGCCGCCTGATGGAGCAGAAATTGCATTTTCAAAGCGTTCTTATTAATTTATGTTAAACTTTCATCTAAATAAATTTGCAAAGAGTATTATTAATGCAAATATCTTCTGGCAATTCTTTCACCTGTGTAATTACGCGCCTTTTTTACTGTCAGCCAGTAGGATGCCATTTTGTTTGAATCATTTTTAGTTTTATTATTTAAGCTCGCGATATTATAGCGAGTTTTACAAGCTTTTTACTTACTTGCATTTTTGGTACATTTTTCAAGCACGCTTACCCGCTTACCGCCGCTGTTATTCCAGACTGTCTAATATCTACTAAAGTTCTTGCGACATAGAAGAATCAATCAGGTTGATAGTGTTTTCCTTTTCACACGCTTCATAAGTTGATATTCTTGCATATAATTGCAAGAATACCAACAAAGCAAGGTTAAACAGCGAATCGAGCCAAACAAATACACATTTGCATGGTGTGTCTATCGCATCATATTGTACACTTTGTTTGTGATCTATTGCTTGTGTATTATAAAATAAAACAGCATAAAATTTGTAGACAGGTCATCAATAAATAAATAAAAAAACCTGAACTGTTGAGCTGATTTTTAGGGTTCCGTACCTCGAAAGGAAAAAACGGAAGCCTTATAGGATCACTTTGTTGTCCGTCCGTCTGTCTGTCAAGACCCTTTTTCTCAGGAACGCTTAGAGGTATCAAGATGAAATTTATATCAAATACTCAAGTTTACTGTCCCTTAAAGCTGTGAAAAAATAAAACTTCTACATCATAAGATACAGCCGTTTATGCCGCAAATTTTCGACACTCACAAGGAAATCGAATCCTACAGGGTACTTCCCGTGAACTCAGAATCTTGAAATTTGGTACGAAGCAACGTGATATAGCAAAGATATAGGAATAATTGCGAAAACCGTAATTTTTAGGTACATCATTTTTTTTTTTTTTTAATAATCTTAAACTTACTACCTCTTTCCTCAAAGCGTTGAGGTATTAAATTGAAATTCATATCAAATACTCAGGTCCATAATACCTTAAACTGACGTTTGTACGGAACCCTCGGTGCGTGATTCTGACTCGCACTTTATCGGTTTTTTTTATTTAAATCCTCCATTGACCAATTTTTACAATCACTTGCCTAACAGAGATTTGGCCTGTAAGGACAACAATGCACTTTAATAAATTGTAGATTAGGTATAATTTACAAACAAACATCGGCCTTCGTGGTCAGGCCTTCATTAATTGATCGGTTTTCCACTAGAATGACCGGCGCGGTACACCGAACACGGCGTCGCCACTCGTTGTATAAGCGGCTCTTTTCATGACAATGAACAAGCAGAATGTTGTTTGGATTTTATTTCGAATTTCTCTATAGTATTTAGTTTCGAAAGTTATAACCGTATTAATATTAGGAATGTGAAAGTAACAAACTAAATTTGTCTGTTTTTTATATTATCACGCCCAAACCGCTGAACCAATGTTGATTTTTGGCACAGGAATGGATGGACCTTAGAGAAGGATAGAAGATACGTTCAATCTCTGTAATACTTTCCTTTGAGATAATTTACGACTTGCACCGTGTGAAGCCGCTGGTTGAAGCTAGTTCAAGTATAATAATGAGGTCAATGAGTATAAAATTGTTTATTATAAATGGTAGTCTTATTCATCTTCTTTTGTGTATTATTTATTTTGTAACTGTGCCAAAGTACTTATTCAATAAACAGTTGAACAAACTTACGACTGGTGTGACAAATTGCTGGCAAATACGAGGTCTTCTTTTGATCTACATGATTTGTATCGTTTTCAACGTTGTTATTCACGCTGGCAATTCGCAACTGGACGGATGGAAGCTCGTTAGTAAGTGTACGGACGGACAGTTTTTTTTTTTATATGTGTTTCGGAATGACAAACATTCGGCAGTTTTAAACTAGAGGTCACTCCAAATAAATTAAGGGTCCTAGTGTGAGCTATGCCTGCTGAGTCAACAGTCATATTAACGATCTGTACGTAAGGGGACGCGGCAAAAGTGGATTTAAAATAAATATAGCTATTTTTGTAAGAAGTGATGCTTTTGCCGAATTTCGCTTCAATGGACAATGAAAATATTCAAAGATGTAATTTAGATCGAAATGTTTCTTCGTTAAAAAAGTCACGTTAAACTACTCGGTTGAACTAGTTTAAGATTTTGAACTAGAAAGTTTGTATGAAATGCCGTGGCGTGTAAACTCGAAAATCACAATTTAAATATATACCTAACTAAATAAAACATAAAATAAAACCTTAAAGATACGAACAATCAAATAAAATTAGGTTTGGAATCCATCAATTGTAGGATTATCATTAGTGTTAGTGGATACTGTTGTATCTTAACATTTTAATAAACAAATGCAAGCAATCAGCACGTGGCCATCTTCTTTTTATAAAAATAAACACTCAGAGATTCTAACGACAACCGAGGGACTAAATGAACGAGCTTTCAAAAGAAAATATCTATCATAACGTTTTTATAAATCGTAATCCATTCAGAGAGGAGCTCGTGGCTAAATAATAACAGCCGCACGGAACGATCTTTAAGGTTAAACAACGCTTAACGAGGTCGGTCCGTGGATCTGGTGGTCCATTTCAACATACCGAGTTTCCTCCGTGACTCGGAAAGCACGTTAAGCCGCTGTGTGGAGGTCAGATAGGCAGTCGCTCCATGTAAAACACTGGTACGAAACTGAATCCGGTTAGACTGGAAGCTGACCCCAACATAGTTGGGAAAAGGCTAGGCAGATGATGAATCCATTCGTCACGGATTCACGGCATGTTCTTTGGTTGCATAATTATATGTTGTGACATTTAGAAATATTGATAGGTACACCCCCCCAACGAATGAAAGTAGCAGATGTTTTTATAACCAAAATTTACATAATTCTGGTCTTATTGTACGCAGGTATATCTTAAGGTACATTTACGACTTACAATCCAGATGCTTGACATTTCCAATGTTATTGGTAAACTCAGAATTTCGCAACACATCGGGTTCGTAAATCCATTATATTTTTAGTACGGGATCGGCTTTTCGGCAGGATTTCTTTTTCCACCTTAGGTATATTTAATGGTCTGGTAGACGGATTTATTTTACTTTATTGGTGTTACGCACATATTTATTCGCTACGTGAAAGTATGTTCGAGCTCTAACTGATATTTAGTCGCCTACAGGGATTTTTGTCACGTTGCTTTCGAGTGAAATACTGAAATAAATTTCAAGTACACGTAAGTTATGTTTCCTGATACTATTTCTATGGGTAATCTATTGTTAGATTATAAAGTCATATAAATGTGGATGGATGGAGAGGAAGGCCAAAGACAAGATGAATGGACTGTGAGAGAAGTGATTTGAAAGAAAAGGGCGTCAGTGATAGCGTGACAGGGGACAGGACAGTATGGAAAAAGAAAACGTGTTGCGCCGACCCCAAGTAACATGGGATAAGGACAGGAAGATGATGAACGTCATATTTTTATATGTGTGGCCATTAAGGCCTAATGTACTGACAGAAGTTAGTAAAACTAACTGTTAGGTAAATGAGAACTTATCTATATCGTGCTTAAAAAGACTCAATCTCGTATTCATTTCTATAAAGAGTTTTTACGATAGTAAAAATTCAAATATGAATCTAGTTGCACGTTCGCAAGCGTCAGTAGGTCTCTATGGAGAAGAACGTGCAAGAAACTCCACGGACACTCTTTTCCATCAGTTTTAATTACAATTATTTGGTTACATTACATCTTTCTTGTTGGAAAAATACATATGTGAGAACGATGTAAAAATACATGCACGTAAAAGCGTCTAGAGTAAAACAAACAATTCAAAAATAGATTAATTACCTACGTAACTAATGGAGGCCGAAGCAGTTAAGTTATGACCAATCCCAACTGATGGCGCTCATTCACGAACATGACGCATGAATTGGCACCACTCAGCTCTTATCAATATTAGCTCTCAGCTATTATCAATTTCATACTTAATTTTTCATAAAAATCCTAACAAGCAATTTTAGGGGCCCGCTGCTAGTATAACTATGCTTAGAACCACCTTGATGTGCGAAATTTAATGGAGGTGATAACAAGCAGAGTTTTTAGCTTTCTAATCGGTTTTAATCCTTTTATCATAACTAATATTATAAAGAGATAAAACTGTACGTTTATTTTTAACTAGCTTTTGCCCGTGGCTTCGAACGCGTAGACTACATGCTTCTCCTTACTATATTTTAACAGTATGTAGAGGAAAAGCGTGTTGGTATTTAGTCGATTTTATATCAGCAAACATTAATCGAAACATTCCAAATAATGGCAACACTGTCATAACATGTTCAGTATAAAACCAACAACCACTCTCAGTTCGTCCCTTTTTACTCTATTGCTTGTGCTAGGAGACAGACACAAGAACTTCCTTGTGAAATCGTTAATTTGAATATAACGAACATTATTTTAAATTCAAAGTCTGCATTTTAATTCACGCCCGTAACCTGATTTCCTTTACCTAACCATAATAAGTTTATACTTAACTATCACAACATTTATTAAGAGAAACCATCTTACCATCAGTTACTCTTGAACCATAATTCTCCTGTCGTAAGTCTGCTGGAAGAAATTTCTTTAGAAATAAGCAGCACCTTTGTGCTATACTTTCTTTATATGTACTTTCTGTTTTAAGTGTTTTGTGTGTACATAAATAAATAAATAAATAAAATACTTCCCGCAAGACGAGCAAAATTTGGCTTTTTTCTGAATCATCATTAAAACATAATTATAAAAAAAATGTAGTCGGTAGTTTGAATATCAATGTAATGTATCAAATATAATAATGGTATGTATATATACATAATAAAATTACATAATAATAAATAAGGATTAAGGCCCTAATTATTATTAGGGCCTGATTCAGAAAGCAGTATTGCTGGACCCGGCTCGTATTGTTAAGAGGTTCCTCTCTCTGGAGCCCTGACAGCCGGTAGCCGTTTGTGCGGCTGTGCGTTGATGGTCAGTGAGTGAGTCAGTCACTTTCTTCTTTTATATCTATACTTTTAATATATATATTATATATAATATTATAAAGCTGAAGAGTTTGTTTGTTTGAACGCGGTAATCTCAGAAACTACTGGTTGGAATTGAAAAAATCTTTTTGTGTTGGATAGTCCATTTATCGATTAAGGTTATAGGCTATATAATATCACGCTACGGCCAATAGGAGCGGAGCATTAATGAAAAATGTTGCAAAAACGGTAAAAAATATTCCTTTTTGAGAGCTTCCGTTGCGTGCGCTACGTACACGGTTTAAGTTACGCAACAATAATGTATGTAGGGTAGGTAGGTAGCCAGTTGACGGGAGCGAAGCCGCGTGGGACAGCTTGTGTTTATATATTATTATATTATAAGATGGAAAGATGGATAACCTCTGGAAGACCATAATATCCAGAAAAAAATAACGGGACCGGATAGGCCACGGAAGCGAAACCGCGGCACAAAAAGCTAGTTGTCATCAGCATCAGCCTTATAATGTTCCCACTGCTGGGACACAGACATCCTCTCTGTGAGAGAGCACCACGCGGGCCTCGTGCGGGTTGGTAAATGTCACATGTCTTCGAATTTTTGTTTTAAGACATGCCGGTTTCCTCACGATGTTTTCCTTCACCGTTTTAAGACCAGAGGTGATGAAATAATTTGCACAAAGTAAGTCGCCTGCCCGGGTTTGAACTCACGACACGTAAGTTGGGGCTGTAAGCACTGGGCTACCACTGCTCTATCTGCTGTCAAAAGCTAGTTGTAAATGAAGGTAAAACTACTACGTAACTGTACGAGAGTAAAACTAGTTGTAAACTTTTATACTGAGCTTCCTCCTCCTCCTCGTGTTACGCCTTGTTCTTTATTACTGGGGATCGTGATTCCCCTGTCGAGATACCTCTTATGATGCTCCCCCATCTGCGTCTGTTCTTGGCGTCGTGGAGTGCTTCGAGCAAGATGGTGATGAGCGTTGCACGAATTTGGTCAGTCCTTCTGATCGGGCTGCGGCCCCGCGGCCTCCTGCCTTCGACCTTGCCAGTTATCATTAACACACATACTGAGCTTAAAGAAAGGAAAAATTATCATCTGCCTTACCTCATCAATCATTTTGGTTAGTCTTGCAGTCTAACCAAATGCAGATGAATATCAGTATTTTACTTGGAACGACAGCGTAAGTGAACTCGGCAAGGCGAAGGATTTAACCCCATCAATCGACCAATCACATAGACGAAATTCCACAACGTGTCTTTCTTCTCGCACCTGATTGGTCGATTGATGGGAGTTAGTGAGTGGTAACATGAAACCTTGGTTAGACCGTTCTATGAATAACAGCCGTAATGCAGCAACCACCGGCATCGATGCACGGAGGGTTCTCGGTATGTAATTAATAGTCACCCATCTACGGACCGATCTTGGTAAGCGAAGCTTAACCATAGATTTGTGATGCTATTTTAATTTGCACATTGCTCGCAGAACGGATGGCCGATTGGGCCAAAAAGTTATGAAGTGGTGACTGCTTTCCAGATTACGCTGGATTGGGAAACCCTCACTAGTTGGGCCGGTGATCTGGTTAAGATGGCGGCAATCCGGTGGATGCGAGACGCATGTGTCAACACTTGAACGAGACCTACGTTCAGCAGGACGTCTTTCGGCTGAAATAAAGATGATGATGCTTTTTATTTAGCCACGAGCCCCCCTCCTCCTCCCTGAAGGAAAGAAAAAAATATCTAGGATATAAATTGTCATGCCCGACGAAGCGAAACATGTATCGCAGTTTACTTTAACCAAAACTGTGTCTCACTACATAACTAGGGATACCTAAACCAATTAATCATCAATTGATCGCGTCGCAAGGAAAAATAACGGTATTATTTCGACTAAAGCAAAGCAAACGTTATCATGTGTAGGTACCTAATGGTGGAGAAAGGCGATATGTGCCATTAATTACCAGAAGTTCACCTTCAAGATAACGAGGATGTATAGCGTTTGCCAAGAAAACTGACTCTTAAAGTGATTTAGGTAATAAAATATCAACTGAGCGAAAGTGTTAAATTGCCGACTTAAAGTACAGGGATGAGCTTACGGAGCGAGAACAGAGTTGGAAGATACTGTGAGATCTAGTTATAAAAACCGGCCAAGTGCGAGTCGGACTCACGCACGAAGGGTTCCGTACTTGGTAAATTGCGGTTTACGATTTATGACGTATAAAAAAAAAACTACAGACTAGATCTCGTTCAAACCAATTTTCGCTGGCAGTTTACATAGTAATGTACATCATATATTTTTTTCAGTTTTATCATTCTCTTACTTTAGAAGTTACAGGGGGGGGGGGGGGGGACACATTTTACCTCTTTGTAAGAGTCTCTCGCGCAAACTATTCAGTTTAGAAAAATGATATTAAAAACCTCTATATCATTTTTGAAGACCTATCCATAAATACCCCACACGTATGGGTTTGATGAAAAAATATATTTTTAGTTTTAGTTTCAAGTATGGGAACCCCCAAAATTTATTGTTTTATTTTTATTTTTGTGTGAAAATCTTAATGCGGTTCACAGAATACATCTACTTACCAAGTTTCAACAGCATAGTTCTTATAGTTTCGGAAAAAAGTGGCTGTGACATACGGACGGACAGACAGACTTTCCGTTTTTTGCCATTTGGCTACGGAACCCTAAAAATGTTTAGTACCATGAATAAAAAAATAAGAATACGTATTCCATGATGAGTATTTATATCTTGGTGCAAATTCAAAACTTTATTGTGCGCTAAACTAAGGAGTGGCATTCCACGAATTGGAGTCTGAGTCTGAGTCTATGAGTGTTTCTTGATACCTGCAACTTGGGGTGTTTTAGCCGCTTGAGTGCTAATTATCAGACACAATAGAAACATAATTGTTTTAAGTACCATGTGTTCCTTTTTGAGCACAATAGATCCCGATAGGTCGAAGTGTCCGAGTTATTGTCACAAGATAAGCTGTGTCCCTTTTAGCGTTCAAGCGGTGTAATAAAGAGTGAATAGGTTACTTCTAGGTAAGAATGCTTCACCGTCGACCGTATCATCGCTTACCGTCAGATGAGGTAGTGGTGAAATCCTATCATCTATACTATAATATTATAAAGTTGAAGAGTTTGTTTGTTTGAACGCGCTAATCTCAGGAACTACTGGTTGGAATTGAAAAAATATTTTTGGGTTGGATACTCCATTTATCGAGAAAGGCTATATAACATCACGCTACAACCAATATGCTACAACCAATAGGAGTGGAGCATAAATGAAAAATGTTGCAAAAACGGGAATAATTTTTCTTTTTGAGAGCTTCCGTTGCGTGCGCTACGTAAGCGATTAATGTTACGCAATTCATGTATGTAGGGTAGGTAGGTAGCCAGTTGACGGGAGCGAAGGACATCTAGTCATTAATAAAAGAAATAAGAAACCTAGACAGTTCTACAACTACAATTCACAGACAAGAATATAGTTCAAATTGCCAAACCAGACGGGTACCCAATTATATTTACGCTGCTGAAAACTTATTACAGACTTTATTTTCATCAAAATAAAGTTTAAATGAACTTCTATTCATCAAATATCAAAGATGATTGATAAAAAAATAACAAAAAAGGCTTCGAATAAACTCAACGAAATTGAATTTTACGTCCAATTTTGTATTACTTCGCAAAATAAATAGAAAAAGGGGTTCGGTTACCCTAAATGGAATTGCTAGGTGACATACCTAGGAAAGTTATTCTATTAAGTTATTCTTTTTTTTTTTTTTTTTTTTTTTTTTTTTGGCAACTCTGGTCTCGTTGACAATAGACGTGTTTTATGTGCTCTCCGAAGAAAAATTTCACAAAAAATATAAAAGCCCAGTTTATAGGCCCTGGAGATTGCGAAATGAGGAATGGAAATCTTCAGAGGATGAAGATATTAGGCCAAAAATTTTAAACACCCCCTATTTGTGGAAAACCTTCTCTTGGATCTCTCGGAAAAGTTGCCCAGCTGGAAAGGCTGGCTGTGTTTAATACTTTCCTAGTTCTCGTTTTTGCGAATTGGATCGACATATTTCCTATTAGAAAAATCTGCCACATCACTGCGCGCGCGTTCTATACGGTTGGAGCTGACGAGGCGACGCTAGCCTGCGTGCAACTCGGCAACTACAGGGCGCCGCAGCCGAAATGCCTTCTGGACTTCGCGGCGCCCCAGGCTGCCAGCGCGACTGCGCCGCCAATATTTATATATTAATTAGTCTATGTGCGCCGCTTTGACACAAGTTGTCAAATTTTGTCTTATTTTTAGTGTTTTTTGTTACTTATCTTTTAGTTTTTTATTTGTTTTAATTGTAAATATTAATTTAAGTGTTAAATAAAAATAGATAGATGTTAAGTGGTAGCAGTGATGTTGTGGATAATAGTGCGTGTCAACCTTCATCATCACTAAGCATCCTGGAGAGGTGTCCTCTGTGCACCCAGGCACGTTTCTTTAAAGGTAAGCGGGGTCTGAACGTGCATATTGGGAAGGCACATAAACCCCAAAATGCATCCACTTCAGACCCTGTTGTTATAACACCTCCTACACCAGCTACATCCACATTTGTCCCTTTTTGGAAAACACTATCAAAATTAAAAAATTCTATTCCGATTTTAAAACGAGTTCCCCGCGGCGCTTGACCTCTAGTGGCACAACATCTGGCAGGTTGCATCCGCCTTGCCGTCCGGGAGAACTCACAAAGTGCTTGGGAACAACTTCTCACCTTCCCTTACAGAATTTTAAACGTTCAAAAGAATTTGGCTAGCAAAAAGACATTAACTTCACAAATTAAAGAAAATTGTAACATTTTGGCCCATAATTTGGATTCAAAATTATCGACACAGAGGTTTACCTCTTCAAGAGGTATATCCCATCTGGTCGAATCGAAATTAGGGGAAGGTGATATTAGCGGATCAGCCAGGATTCTTTTTAGTAGTGATGTGGTGGCACCGTGTTCTCCAGATACTCTTGCAGCTCTGGAGAGCAAACACCCTGCCCCAGTGGATGGTCTTTCTTTTCCCGACCCTCCCGATCCTGATATTAATACCCTCACCATTACAGGTCGAGAGGTGATCAGAGCCGTGTGTTCCTTCCGGAGTGGTTCTGCTGGCGGCCTCGACGGCCTGAGTCCTCAGCACTTAAAGGACCTTATGTGTTCAGGCGCTGGGGAAGCTGGTGAGTTGCTCTCGAAGGAGCTTACGGCTCTGATGAACCTTATGCTGTCCGGTAAGGTAAACGAATCCGTCATCGACGTCTTGTACGGAGCCAATTTATGTGCCCTGCGCAAGAGGGATGGCGGGATTCGTCCCATTGCCGTAGGAACTACTTACCGGCGTATGGCAGCCAAGATTTGCTGTAAATTGTATGGTGAGGTAGTTTCGGATAAATTTCAGCCCCTGCAGCTTGGTTACGGCTCCAAAGGGGGCTGTGAGGCTGCCGTACATGCATTATCGACCTACCTAAATTCTGGCAAAGGAGAGGTCATCCTGAAGGTTGATTTTAAAAATGCTTTTAATTCGGTTAATAGGGACACCTTGCTGGCAGAAGCTAAAAAAGAAATACCTAAAATTTTTAGTTTTCTCTGGCAATGTTATAGGCATCCATCTAAATTGCTTTATCGGGACAACCTTCTGGAATCCGCTGTTGGCTGTCAACAAGGTGACCCTCTCGGGCCAGTGATCTTCAGTCTGGCTATCCACCCAATTATTCGACAGCTGAATTCAAAATTTAACGTTTGGTATCTCGATGATGGAACCCTGGGAGGCGATGTAGACACAGTTTTAGATGACCTGCAATTTTTAAAACACCAACTACATTCTATAGGACTAGATCTAAATTTTTCTAAATGTGAGTTATTTTTATCTGATAGTACCGACAGACAAGTGACACTTTCAAAATTCAATAAAATAGCCCCCGAAATCAAAATTATTGAAAAAAGCTCTCTTCGTCTCCTCGGGTCCCCAGTCTTCGATGATTCCTTTCCCGATTTTATTGCGGAAAAAATTCAAAATTTTAACAACATTTCGGAAAGATTGCTCCAAATTAACATGCATTCGGCTATCACCATAATTCGCTTTTGTTGTTTTGGCCCCAAATTAACATATTTCCTTCGTGCTTCCCATTTATGGAAGCACCCTCCTCTTTTAGAAAAAATGGACCAAATTATCCGTCATACACTTACTTTAATTTTAAATGTGGCCATGGACGACCGAGCTTGGGCACAAGCTACTCTTCCTATCCGTATGGGAGGCCTCGGCGTCCGCAAAAATTCTAGTATTAGTTTACCGGCATTTATATCCTCGGTCCACGGTACTGAGAAATTAATCAGGAATATCCTAGCACCCATACTGATTAATTTTGATGTGCCGTGCTTCACCGAGGCTATTGATGCTTGGAGACTCGCTTGCCCGAATTGTAATCTCCCCGACTACCCATCATCCCAGAGACGGTGGGATGAGCCGCTCTGCAGAGCAGTTCAGGAGCACCAAATTGCCACTTCTGCCTCTCCTGCCGAACGCGCTCGCCTGCTGGCTGTGGGTGAGTGGGAGTCGGGCCTCTGGCTTCACGCACTTCCGTCGTCGAACATAGGCACCTTGTTTGACGACACTACTTTCCGCCTCGCTGCTTCCCTACGTCTTGGTGCTCCCTGTTGTACTCCTCATCGTTGTCACTGTGGCGAAGTTGTCAACAGCCTCGGTCACCACGGTCTTTCATGCAGCCGAAGTGCGGGTCGCATAGCGCGTCACGGAAACTTAAACGACATCATCCGACGTGCTCTCGTCGCCGTCGGCGTTCCGGCCGTATTGGAACCCCATGGCCTGGCACGCGACGATGGCAAAAGACCGGACGGGATGTCTTTGTTTCCATGGAAGATGGGTAGGCCTTTAGTGTGGGACGCTATTTGTGTCGATACTCTTGCGCCATCCCATCTTCCTAGCTCGTCGTGCTGTGCTGGCGCTGCCGCTGCGGCTGCAGAGAACCTCAAGCGGCGGAAATATAATAACCTCATTGGTAGTTATATTTTCGAGCCGTTTGGGGTTGAAACTCTTGGTCCGTGGGGTCCGAGTGCTCACGCTTTGTTTAAGGATCTTGCCAAACGCCTAGTTGACACTTCGCGTGACCCAAGGGCTGGCTTTTACTTTGGTCAGAGAATTAGCATTGCCATACAACGTGGCAATGCTGCCAGTCTTTTGGGCACATTACCAGTGGTCAACGATGGAGAGGAGTTTTTCGACGCCATATTTTAGTTAAGTGTATATTTTTAGGTTTAGTTAGTGAGTAGTTTTTGGTTTAAGTGTATATTTTGTAGTCTTAGTTAATTAAGTATTTTATACACTGTATATACTTGTATCTATGTAAATAAATAAAAACTCTCTACACGTTTTCTATTAAGTACATATACTTTAAAGGTTCTTTTGTCCGTTAATCATATTATTTACCTTTAGTACCCATCTCAATGTCTTTCTTGTCTGTTAATGTTTGTTTTTGTTATAACTTTATAAGTCAATTATTCCAAAATTATTTAAATATGTACCTATGTGTACCTAATGTGTACCGTGTGTTTTGTCATCTTTATTGAACCTCATTTATAAATAACTTATAATATGATTAAATATTGATTAATATATTATTAATGAATTTAGATTGTGTTTCAGTGTTCAATTTAAACTGGCTGGTAAGTAAATGTTATTTTTCTTATTAATCTCAAACACGATATGGGTTTCGAAGGTTTTAAATATTCTTTCTGAATTAATATTTTTAATGTTATCAAATAAAATTTTAAGTAATGGATTTCACGGTTTGGTGACAGGAAAATTGCACGTGTGATATGAATTTAGAATAAGTTTTTAAAAGCTAAAAGGTACATATTTACATTTTATTCGGAAAGGTTTAGATTCTGTTGAACTATTCACGGCCTACATTTTAGAACTATTTTGGTGAACCTACTCATACAACCGTATTTATCTTAGTTTAAGGGACGACAGCTATATTAATAACAATAATACCAAGAATCTTCCAAGTTAAGGAATCTCCCAAATAGTTGTTTTAAGTAATGAGAATTTCTAACATGTACCTATGAAAAGTGGGCGGGTAGTGGGTATCGAACGTTCAACACTAATGAACCTCTTATTTCTTAGGAGACCCAATATTCTCAAATTTTTCCAAAGTTAGTCGACAGAAACGTGGCATATTTTGCTACCAGGTTCGTATGTAGAGCAGTGGTGGCCCAGTGGTATCGCCGGCGACTTACAAGTTGTGCGTCGTGGGTTCGAACTCAGGCAGGCGCTTTACTTTGTCTAAATTAATTCATCACCATTGCTCTCAAAACGGTGAAGGGAAACATCGTGAGGAAACCGGTCATGTCTTAGAACCAACAATTCGGAGACATGTGACATCCACCAACCCGCACTGGGCCCGCGTGGTGTATTACGGCCCATTCCCTCTCACAGAGAGGAGGCCTGTGTCCCAGCAGTGGGAAAAATTAATAGGCTGATGATGTGATGTGATGTGTTCGTATGTTACTGGACAAAGTTTATCCACATGCGATAAAATAATTATGACCACACCCGGTAAAAGGTGACCAGCGAGCTTTCCGAAACTCACGTGGCGAGCATAAGTGTTTAATTTGGTCCTTCTAAGTTCGAAAACACTTCAGAAAATACCGGGCTGCGTGGTCCGAAAAGTTCTGAAGTGGCGACCGCGTGCCGGAAGGTATGGAGCAGACAGTTCCTCAAAATGTGGGCCGATGATCTGGTAAAAATAGCATTTCAGTAAAAACTGCGGGTCCGAAAAGTTTTGGAGTGACGACCGCGTGCCGTAAGGCGTATTGTGGTACTCAAAAGGTGGACCGATGGTCAGGTGAAGGTCACAGGGATCCGCTGGAGGCAGGAAGCAAAATAATGGATACTTCTTTTGACTTTTTCACCTGATGGTAAGCGATGATGTGGTCAACACGGCGAAGCACACTTGCCTAGAAGTAACTATTTACTCTTGACTGAAAGACCCCTGAGAGCAGTGGTGGCCCAGTGGTTACGGTCCCGACTAACGAGTTGTAGGTCGAAGGTTCGAACCCGAGCAGGTGCTTTACTTTGAGTAATTTATTTCATCACTACTGCTCTCAAAACGGTGAAGGAAAACATCGTGTGGAAACCGGCTTGTCCTAGAACCAAAAATTCAAAGTCATGTGACATCTACCAATCCGCACTGGGCCCGCGTGGTGGATTATAGCCCTCTCCCTCTATGGGAGCATTAAAAGGCTGATGATGTGATGTGTGTGATGTGAAAGACACCTATTGGTATTTTTGCTGTTTAGTTTTCAAGCAGCTTAGTAGTTCTGAACGTGATAATTACACGTATCAGCTGAGCGATTAAGAGTAGAATAGGAGTACGGGAGCCGGCAAATCGAAAAAGTGGACGGGTTTCCCGCTTCGAAAACACGACCCCCGTTAAATGGTTTCTAGCTCTAGGAGTTCTAGACCTCGCTATTACACGCTCACTACACTAAACTCAAGTAGTTTCATGTTCTTTAGGATTTTTCGAAAAAAGGCGTAGTTAGTTAAAAATATTTTGGCTAGGAATCGAAGATAACCTGCGCAGTTAAAAAAATTATAAGATTTCGCTAAAAAAATAATGTCAATTGTTTTTACAATTTTCACAGAGTAAAAAACCGTTAAAAATAATTCCGATGAAATAATTCAACGTTACCGCGTAGGTATCGAATATTGCCTTCCAATAAAATTCTAAAAACGAATCACATGAGTTTTGTTTTTTAACCGACTTACCAAAAAGGAGGAGGTTCTATGTTCGACTTCATGTTTTTGTTTTATATATGTTCTCTGATATCGCCTTCAATTGTGGACCGATTTTGTTTGATAGAGTATGTTTCGAATTTGGTCCCTTTTATAATTTGGTGAAGGTCTGATGAAGAACTTCGGAGATATACAACAGAACTCTTCAATAAATAACGGCAAATCATTCGGGATTTCTGCAATTGCATGGCTGTTTCTTGTTTCATAACATAACATCACGCCAGTACGCTCTAAAGGGGAACGCAGATCTCTAATTTCACCGGTTATGTTCAAGTTCCATGTTATTCGGGCAATCTATTCTGGCGTTATAGGTACCTTATTAACCTACTTGCCTATGTTAGGTAGGTACAATTAAAAAGGGAAAAATAAAAAACCTTTTTTGCAAAAAAAATACTACCGACTTCCAAATAAAAAAACTACAAAATGAAAAATAACTATTTTTGGAAGTCGGTGTCTATATAGCAAAAAATGGGGAAAAATGACACCGACTTCCAAAAATAACATTATTTTTCACTTTGTAGTTTTTATTTGAAATTAGGTAGTATTTTTTTGGAAAAACGTTTTTTGTTCCATAAAAACTACAACAACGGTCGCAATTAGGTAAAAATTTATTTCTATTGTTTCACACCTGATTGAGGTTTCTCGACCGTTTCCGGAACAAATGCTGCGACATATGTCAATAACCCAATCCAATGAAACTTTTTATTGATTGAATCTCCGACCAACAGCAATTAACGGAATAAGTGTACACATGCTACGTACATCATAATAAAGGTAAGTGTTATTGCCGTAATTTAACGAGTTTTGCTAATATATATGATTGGAAAACGTCTATTAAGAACATAATAGAAACATTTATTTCTGGAAAACACACCCATATGAAAAACAAATTATAAATGAAAATCAAGTTCAATTATGTAATTAAAATAGAACGTTAGAAAATATCATTATTATTACTGTAACTGGAATATTAATTGCTATATACGAAGAAATAATAATTTATCTACGAGTAGTATATGGGCTTCAATATTCCAATATCAGATGTATGTGTTCGGACATTGCCTTATAATTATAGTAAAAAAACAAAAAACCCGACTGCTTAAAAAGCGAACTAAAAAGACGTAAACAAGAAGAAAATCATGCTGTGCAGACGCAGGATACGTCTGGTTTTGGTCAGCCAGCTCGCGAACATATATTCTCCGACTGCACAGCATGATTTTCTTCTTGTTTACGTCTTTTTAGTTCACTTTTTAAGCAGTCGGGTTTTTTTTTTCAATTAACTTTTTTTATTTATAACTTTTTAGTTATGTTCTTTTTTAAATTAGGTAGAGGAAAGGCAGCATATTTGGCATACTGCAGGTAATTTGGAATACTTAGATATCTATATTATTATAAACGCCATCTGTGTTTTTTTTACGTAAATATAACCTCATCAGACACACGAAGCAAACGAGTGTCAAACAGAGGGCGCCATCTTGACATTCCGGCTGCCAGCCACACAGGAACGTGACGTCAATTTTCAAATCTTTTTCGGTATGAATTCAATCATTGATAATCATTTATTAAGATACGTAAAATCTTCATTGTAATTATTTAAATTGCTTAGTGATCTTGTTAGTTTATGATTTTACTTTGATTTTGTGAATATTTCTAGAATTAAAAATATTAAATGGAATTTTAGGTTAGGATGACATGTTGTTAATTTGGAATACCAAAAGGGAACATAATTTGGAATATTCCAAATTATATGCTGATTTTTATATATTGATATTAATTCTTCTGTTTAAAAAAAAAAAAAAAACTATATATCCCAGAAATACAAGAAGAGAAAGAGGTGGGAGAAGGAGGAAATGTCCGTTGCTATTGTCGCTGTTCGTAAAAAGAGAATAGGATACCTACTTAAAGGCAGCTAAACATTTCAATGTTCCCAGGTCAACACTATTTCGATTTGTTAATGATAAAAACTCCCTTATAGAATTGATAACAGATAAACTTATTGGTCGAAGGCCTGTTTTATGTGTTAATATTGAAAACCTGCTGGTGGGTACATATTAACTATGGAGAATAAATTTTATGGGATGACAAGAATGGGTAATATGCGTCGACTGGCGTAAGCTTTATTTTTATTTTGTTTAAAAAAAGTCAATAGCAAAGTCTGAGAAACTCTTACAAAATATTAAAAGAATATATAAGTTTTTAAGAAAAACTAATATATTCATAAAACTGTGAAAAATTTACTAAAGGAAAAATGAATATAATTTGGAATATATATTCCAAATTAACTGCACCCTATGTGAAATCACGATTTTGGAGTTTTTTAATTTGATACAAATTTTGATAAGGTTTCTGGTTTATGTTTTGTTTGATTGTTTTATATTATTAAAGTAAGATAATTTGCTAACAGTTTAGTGCATTTTTATTGGCCTGTCCCGTTTCTCTTTCAATTTATCTCCAAAAAACAAACCAGTATTCCAAATATGCTGCCTTTCCTCTATATTTAAACATATAAGTATTGTTTATGAAATATTTTTGAAATCACCTCTTTAAACCCTTTATTTTGATACCCCACACGATAGGTTTGGAAGAAAAAAAAAGGAGATGTATCATTTTCGGCCAAGAAATGTACATTTATCAAAAAACTAGAAAAAGCCCAGGAATTCAGGAAAAGTATTCTTCCGTGAATTTAAGCCTGATTTCTTGCATACAAAAAGTAATAGTTTTTCAATTAATGCCATAATCTATTCAACATGGCGTCATTTCGATTTCGTTCTGAAATCATGTCACGTCAAAGCATAAATAACGTAGACGTTAAATATGAAAGGTAATTGTTCTTGTACTAGTAAAAATTACTATTATTCTCATAAACATCTTATATGACTAATGTAAAAGCAAGTGTGACGATTTCATCGTTAAAAATATTTATTTACTCTTCTGAAGTGAATTTCTGAACGCATAATTTTAAATGACTTTTGTTTGGCTACGTCACTACGTCAGTTCAGTGTCACTGTCAGTCAGTCACTTCAGTCTTGTTTGTCTCGACTTTCGGTGTTTTTAATTTCGTTTTCTCATTATTTCAACAGTTAAGTACATATCGAAAATAAGCACAGTTCTGCTAAACGATAATTATCATTTTCTAGGTTACTTTAACGTCAAAACTAAAACTTCTCATGGCTGTCACATAACTGTCACGATAAACGTCAAACATTTTTTTTAAGATGTACTAAATAAACATTTGTTAATAAGGAAAAAAACATACTTTATTCTATTCAGGGGTTAGTTTCCCAGCTTTCCTAAATGGTACAGGTTATGGCCGGAGTCCCATACAAAAATGAATCATCCCCTTTGGTGCCGCCACAATATGACGCCCAAAACCGCCATTTTTTATTTTCCAATTTGAATGTAGCCAGTGACACTCGCAGAGTTAAGAAGAATTGATTGACGTAAGAATCATCAAAATCGGCCAACGCGTTTGGTCTCTAGAACGCCACATAGAAACAAACATACATACATAGACTGATAAACACATTACCCTTCTTCGGCAGTCGGGTAAAAACAGGGCCGACTGCGTTTTTTTCTTAAATTTGGTCATACAAGACTGAAGCGAATTCGCCATGTGTTCAGCTATCTGCGTCATTAAAATCGTAGTGTTTCTTGTTTGGTAAAAGCTTATAAACAAACGTTAGGTTGACCCCATTTTTAATTCTTAAATCCATGTATTCGCCTCAAAAAAAAAAAAAAAAAAATGCCGGAGGTACTACACTGAAGGCGCAATTTTACCTCATCGCCAAGTAAAATAAAACATAAGATCACGCATATATTTCACGAGGTAGAGCAGCACCTACAGTATACCCACATTTCACCTGTTAGGTTATTTTAGGTGCCATGTAAAATGGGGTGAGCCTATTGCCATCCAAAAACAATCAGCCTGACCCGAGAATTGAACAACTAAAACAATCAGCCCGACCCGAGAATTGAACCACTAAAACAATTAGCCCGATCCGAGAATTGAACAACATAATCATAATCATTAATTTTTATTTCAAATAGGTCTACATGAGCACTTATAAAACGTCGACAAAAGGTGCACGGTTCGGGTTGGTCGTTTCCTATGGAGAAGAACTGGCAAGAAACTCCATGGTTACTCTTTTAAAAAATTGTTTGGTTTTACAATATTTTCATGTTACAGCAGTAGATGGGGGACAACGCAGGCCCGACAAAAAGTCGTAAGAAACTAAAAAAAAGATTATATAGTAAATAAACAAAAGATTTAAAACAAAAGTAAAACGATATAAAATGATAACATATGTTAACAAGCATCTAGAAATCTAGAAGGCCTACAATGTTCACACATTTACAAAACAATCGGTAAAATAATCTATACAAAGTATAACAAGACTAAATTTAATATGTGGCACAAATGGTGTTATCAGTGCTGTAACTATTCTTAGCAAAGGGCTATAAAGATGATTGAAAACCATTGTAAAAAGTCTTATTAAATGAAGAAAAAATGAGATTGAGAATAGTTAGAGACATCCACATGTTTGTGCCGTTTATGAGTTACCAGGGAAACCGCATGCACAGAAGGAGCTAAAGCCATTTTTTTTATCTTCAACGTAGTCCTTGATTTTATAAGGATGGTATTTAAAAGTACTTCAATTTATTCCCATTTCATTTACCTAATTTTGCCTGTGTTCCACCAAATATACTGAATGTGCACCAAAATATGTTCATATAAGTCGACATAGCCCCGCTGCGCGGGGCTCCTATTTCTGTCTGCAGGGTCAAAAGTAACCTAACACGAACGAGATGACGGGAGCTGAGTTCGCTCGCTTTGCTCGCTCACTTCAGCTCCCGTCATCTCGTTCGAACCTAACCTGTCCGTGTCGGGGTGCCCTAAGTTCCCGAGCTCGCTTCGCTCGCTCTTGGACTGATTCTTTGACCATAATTTATTCGTAGATCAACTAATATTTGGTGCACGATCAGTATTTTAGATGTACCTTTAGATTTTTGGTGAACACAAAAATATTATCCATTTTATAATATGTTTTGTTATTAAGGACACGTTTGATGTGATTTTTGAACTTTCCATCGGTCAGTTCTATAACTGACTTTGGCAACTTGTTATAAAAGCGTATACTGTTTATAAGAAAAGGCTTTCGTTAATCTGAATTTGGGTATTACAATTTCGTGTTTACTGCGTGTATTTAAATTATGGAAGTCGCTAGTTTTGAAAACCCCTTGCATTTTGCGAACATACAAAATACATTCCAAAATATAAAGTGAAGGTAGAATCAGTATATCGATCTCTTTAAATTTTTCTCTGAACGACTCGCGAGGACCCATTTTATAGATCGCGCGGATTGGCCTCTTTTGTAATATGAAAATTGAGTCAACGTCTGCTGCTGATCCCCAAAGCAGAATGCCATAAGACATAATACTGTGGCAAAAAGCATAGTATACTAACCTAGCTGTGGCTACATCGGTCATCAACTAAAACAATCAGCCTGACCCGAGAATTGAACAACTAAAATAATTAGCCTGACCTGAGAATTGAACAATCAGCCTGACCCGAGAATTCTACAACTAAAACCAAACAATGGTAACATATACCGTCAAAAGCAATTACAATTCAAAGACAATGAAATAACAACGATATCTACAACACTAAGTTAGTTGCTAACAAAGTCATAAAAACAACACAACAATATTGTTGCTGAAGCAATTATCTGTTTATAACCCAAGCAAAACAATTGTTAGTAGAAAGTGCATTGTAAACTAAGAAACTGGAGATATCATTAAACGAAGTAATCTTTGCAAACTTGGATTTATTGCTGCAAGCACAAGAAGAACAGTTTAATTTTAAAGTAAATAACTCGATTGTGTCACAAGAAAACTGAGACCTTAACTTTTTTATTATGAAAGAATCGTTGCAGTGCTACCAAAGGCGGCAAATCATAATTTCATTCGGTTTATTTATTTCTTTTTAACAGACTTACCAAAAAGGAGGAGGTTCTATGTTCGACTTTATGTTTTTTTTTTGGGTATGTTCACCGATATCTCCGTCAATTGTGTACCGATATTGAAAATTCTTTTTTTGTTTGAAAGAGTATGTTTCGAAATTGGTCCCATTTTTGGTTTGAAAGAGTACGTTTCGAAATTTGGTGATGATCTGATAAAGAACTTCGGAAATATACAACAGAACTCTTCAATAAATAACGGCAAATCTCTCGGGATTGCTGAAATCGCATGTCTGTTTATTGTTTATACCATTTCATAACATAACATCACGCCAGTACGCTCTAAAGGGGTGCGCAGATCTCTCAATTCACCGGTTATGTTCAAGTTTGATCTTATTGGGGTAATCAATCTTCTATCGGGCGATATAGAGACTTTACTAAACAACTTGCTTATTAAGTAGGTTAGGTTAAAAAAAAAGGGGAAAAAAAAACATATTTTACCGACTTCCAAATAAAAAACTACAACGTGAAAAATAACTTTATTTATGGAAGTCGGTGTCCATATAGCAAAAAATTGGTACCTATGAAATACACTGACTTCCAAAAATAAAGTTATTTTTCACAGTTTTTTATTTGGAGGTCAGTAATATTTTTGCAAAAAAGTTTTTTTATTAAAAACCTACTACGATTAATGGTTACCCGGTTACACAAATATTAATCCTAAATTAATGCCTAAATATTATTACAATCTTGGCTTTTCAACTCTCGGCGTTGAGCCAACAACCGACGACAACAATTAACGCGTTTTAGGATTCATTTAGGTGTCGCTTTCATTTGTAAGTGTTGATGAAAATGTTTCACGATTTTCTTAGGCATAGAAAATTCATCTTAACCACCGTAATATGCCACGAAAAGTAACTAAGGAATACGTCAAGAGAAATTAATAATATTGTTTTCTAATGATTTAAATTTGAACTTTCTTTCAGCTAGAAAGCGCTCCAATTAAAACTGACCGAGTAAAATAACACTCCATAATAGAATTTCACTTTCCTTTTTCCTATACGTAGCACAATTAATATTATTTGAGTCTATAAAATTTTCAGACACAACACGACTTTATCTAAAATCCAACAACGAAATTTATACAATACCGCTAAGAATATTTGTTTTAGAAAACCGTTTATTTATCGATAAAAGTCATCAGTGGTAGATTCGCCTCCCCACCGTAGCCGTAGCGTCGTAGCGCGGAGCGGCCTCGTAGCTCCGTAGCAAGTTTCAGTGCTACGAACGCCGCGTCCGCTGCCGCTACGCCATGCGTTTGCAAGCGCCGTATATACCCAACTTTTCCTCGCGTCGTTAATCACATATTTTTATGAACGTTGTAAATACTTTATTACTAAAATCAAGTAATATTTTTATCTAGAACAAAAATAGACAAATACTTTTTTTTTTCAAATGAATCTGCTTGTTAGCGGTTTGTTTAAAGTTTTAATTATTGAAAAAAATTGTGCATATTTGTTAAAATTATAAATATGGAATAAGTGTGTTAATTTGAGTTTTTGTATTATAAAGTTTAATCTCTGTAAGCAGCACGATGCCTCCGTGGTTTGTTCGCTACTTAAAATGCGTTGTAGCAACGTTTTTAATCAAAGGTGAGTTTTATATATTTGAAACTATAGTTAATTATAGACGGACGAGCTATCGAAATGAGGTTTTATATGTTAGCTATTAAGATTTAGTTTAGTTTGACAAAGTCACAAACTGTTTTAATGCGGCCGTTTTTTTTTGGAATAGATCCTTCGAAAATGTGTACATACAACGAAACACATATCATGAAATTAATACGATAAATAAATAATATCCCGCCTTTGATCCCCTTTAGCCTGTGATATATACTGTACATAAATACATATTAAGCGAGAATGTAGAAAAATTACCCTTTTCTGTAGGTAATTTGGTAGTTAAGTTAGTGTGGTTTAGTACCTTTCTTTTAGGATTTTTTTTACGATATATGTGGGTTGAAGCTGACGAGACATATTGGTTTTATTTACTCTTAATCCAGTAATCGTCAAACAAAGTAAAACCGTGTTCAAATTGGTAGTTCTTCACCATATTCAAATATAAATTTTTCAACAACTGAACTTTTCAGAAGAATTTTTAGAAATTGATTTACAATACTTAGAGAAGATTTCAAGAAGTGGCAATCGCTCTACAGCGGTATCTATACCAATATTATAAAAAGGAAATTTGATTTTTGTTTGTTTGTTTGTACCGAATAGGCTCCGAAACTACTGCACCGATTTAAAAAAATCTTTCACCTATGGAAAGCTACCTTATTCCCGAGTAACATAGGCTATAATTCTGACGGGAGCGAAGCCACGGGGGTCAGCTAGTAAGTTAAATAGCGCTTATCGCTCAATGATAAGGGCTTAGATTGGTAGACAAAGAAAGATATTCAGCCTTTACCTAAAATTATTGCTGACCCGCTTAGGCCCGGTGTCTGAATTGAATATTTCAGGCTAAAATACAGTTTGACAAATACTCAACCTCGAATTCTTAATTCAAAAATCAGGGGTCATTCATCATGCCAGTACCAAAACTTCTTATAACGTTCCCTGAAGTATCGATGTCGTTTCATTCCTACGATCAGCAATTGGCGTTTATTGTAAAATATTGCTGCCACGGGTGAGGACCCTTAGTTTCTAGATGATGAGATTGGTCTTTTTACGAGTGTCTATAGGCTTACGCTTGACCTCTATCCCACCTGATGGTAAGCGAAGATGTGGTCTACGGTGAAACACGCTTGCCTAGAAATAACCTATTCACTCTTGACTTAAAAACCCCTAGATTGTAGCTATTGGGAAACGCAGACTCTGACAGGGAATTTCACTCCTTAGCTGTCACTTAATAAAAGTGTAACGAGTAGGTTAACAATGGAGCCTGTATAATAAGCTAGTTTGTATTGCTCTTTAGAAGTTCTTAAAGGCGTTATTATTGATTTATGAGAAATCTAGAGATTTTTCCAACAAAGAGCCGGTTTCTGAATCGAGTATTTGAAGTTAAGATGGTGTCAAACTCTACTGTAATGTGAAAGTTTGACAGGTTTACACATTTTTAATTTATTAATATAATTGGGGATAAATTAGTGGCAGGCCATTATAAGGACAGATTCTGAAAAAAAATGTCATTGTATAATGTAGTTAGTTAAAATTAGATTGTATGACCCCAAGGCATCCTGTGTATTATTTAAGCAATACAAAATAGAATGATTAAAATTTTCGCCGAGGGATTTCTCAATAACAATCCGGAGTCTGGATTAGTGCCCGGTTGATATACAGACGGATAGTACATCATCATCTGCCTAGCCTTTTCTCAATTGTTGTTGGGGTCGGCTTCCAGTCTTACCAGATTCAGCTGAGTACAAGTGTTTTACATGGAGCGACTGCCTATTTGACCTCCACAACCCAGTAACTGGGTAACGCCATACAGACGGATATTACATAACTAGTAAACATGATTGTTTGCGATTTTAAAAAAATAATATATAAGGCACCTTAAAATAGTAAAGCTATTTTTTGTTATTAATGCCACATTTTTGAGGCTCAACCAGACTCACTTAGAACATGCTAATCATGATACAACTTAGGAGTCCATTACTTTGTTTAAATGACTAGTAATGAGACTGCTCTGTGTGATAAGACCGCCCATTGTACACTTGCTTTTATGATTGTTTGTCTTGTATATATATTTTTGTAGTGTACAATAAAGAAAATAATAAATATATAATGCTAAAACCATATCAGATAACTGTATTCTCACAACTGTTTGCTAATTTAAAGCGCCTGACGTTTTATTAATAGCAAGATCATTATCGGTACACTTATTGCAACGATCTGAATAATAGGTTTAATGAAACTGTTTTCGTCTAGTATGTTGTTGTGACGAGTTCTTGAAGTTTTTTTATTTATAGCAATTGAATATGCTCATATTCACGAATATAAAACAGCAAGAACCATTGTTGTAAATTAAATTCGATAACTATGCCGACGCCCATACAAAATCTGTCCATGTCCTTTACGAATGATTCATTGTGCTTTGGAGAATTGTAACAAATATCTAAGGCCTTATTTTGGTAGAGAAAATGATCACAACATTATTAAGCCAATTTGCAAACGTACATTATCTGAGCTGCGATTGTTTGAATTAATTTATCAACAGCCAGTCTCATCATTTCCCTGCGTTGCTTCGAGAACTTCGTTCCAAAAACCCCTCAGTGAGGTGCTAGTAATAATAAAATTGAGTCGAACTCTCATAATGTGTATCTGAAAGTTTCATCCCAAAATATAAGTGTTGGTTTGTGGTGTCGCCTAGGTGACTGGGGAATATTTTATATGCTCGAAACTGGGGTCTAGTGAATACTTAGGTAGGTGCATAAGAGCTGCTTCAAAATTCTCTTTTATCCGTGTGTAAAAGCCTGACCACTACCTAACCTACCTACTGAATGTTGAGTTGTCGTGTAAGCTTGTCTTCTTAGCACTATGATACATTTTGTCGGTACTTCGTGAATATTTCATGTATATTCATATTTGGAGGTTTGTTAGAACTATCTCTATCTACGGCTCATTACAACTGTTCGGACAAGTGACATTCGATGTCAGCGAATGCGATAGTCGATCAAAATTTACGGGATTGATCACGTGATTTTTCAATTTCACTTGTCAATCCCATACAATTTTGTCTTTTTAACTTTTTACCAAAAAGGAGGAGGTTCTATGTTCGACATTCTCTTTGTTTTTTTTTTGTGTATGTTCATGCATATCTCCGTGAATTCTGGACCGATTTTGAAAATTCTTTTTTTGTTTGAAAAAGTATGTTTTGAAATTAAAAAAAAAAAATACTACCGACTTCTAAATAACAAAACTACAAAGTGAAAAATAACTTTATATTTTTTTGTAAAAATGTTTTATTTTTATTTTTTGACAATCACTATCGCCACGTTTTCGATCATAGAATGTCACTTGTCTAGGGCCTCAGCGAATCTTTAAATGAACAAGTTGAAGTACCATTCAGCTAAAAACAAAACACGACTACGGAAAACACAAAGTGTTATTCAGAAATGGCGATGGCACTAGTTATACTTATTCATAAACGCTGAAATATGAATTGGTATATTTGGCTCATGATCAGCAGGTCTAAGTAGCTAACTGTCCAACAGTGCGAAACGAATATTGAGCAGTACAATATTGTACTATTCTTTCATTTGATATGCCACTCGGACTGAAAGCAAATAAATCGTAAAACCACAACAAGTTTTCCATGTAAGCTCCCTCCTATTGTTTTTTTTTACCCGACTGCCGAAGGAGGGTAATGTGTTTATCAGTCTATGTATGTATGTATGTATTTTTGTTCCTATATGGCGTTCTAGAGACCAAACGCGTGGGCCGATTTTGATTATTCTTACGTCAATCGATTCGCCTTAACCCTGCAAGTGTCACGGCCTACTTTTTTTGTATAAAATGTAGCCTATGTACTCTGGTTCATAATTACGAATCGAATGTCACCTCTTAAAAAAAAGGAACATTCGCGAATACATAAATACAAAGACCGCCAAATGATAACCTTCCCTTTTGGCCGTAGTCTGGTAAGTACAGAAAAACAGTTGACTACTACCTGTATAATTGTATACTGTGTCTCTTCTCAGCGCGGAGAATAAAGACACGTATCCATTAACAAACTACTGCATCACAGAAAGAAAGAAAGAAACACGTAATGTGGAACAACTGTGTAATGCGAACGTCTAACGAACACACGCGAATTACAATGAGAACTTCACAATAAGATTTAAATTGCGCGTAACATTACAAAATTGCTTAAGGAACACAAATTGTCTAAATTCAGTTGTTTTGAACACATAACAAGTCAAATTAAAAATCTTAAAACCCTGGACACATTTTTATTACAAGCTATATATAAAGATTTAAAATTGATTTTCCCTAGTAGTAGACGAGCTTCTATCGACGATTTATAATTGAACACGTAATTATGACGTGTTACCTTGCGAAACACCCTAATTCAAATAGTAAAACACCCATATCTTTTGAACGACTGAACCGATTTTCATCAAACATAGCTGAGAACACTCTCGATAAAGTGAACTTTCAAACGACGTGTTAAAAAAAAACTACTTACTAGATCTCGTTCAAACCAATTTTCGGTGGAAATTTACATGGTAATGTACATCATATTTTTTTTTTGTTTTATCATTCTTATATTGTAGAAGTTACAGGGAGGGGGAACACATTTTACCACTTTGGAAGTGTCTCTCTCGTAAACTATTCAGTTTAGAAAAAAATGATATTAGAAACCTCAATATCATTTTTAAAGACCTATCCATAGATACGTATGAGTTTAAAGAAAAAAAAAATAGTTTCAGTTTCAAGCATGGGGACCCCCAACATTTTTTGTTTTTTTCTATTTTTGTGTGAAAATCTTAATGCGGTTTACAGAATACATCTACTTACCAAGTTTCAACAGCATAGTTCTTATAGTTTCGGAAAAAAATGGCTGTGACATACGGACGGACAGACAGACAGACAGACATGACGAATCTATAAGGGTTCCGTTTTTGCCATTTGGCTACGGAACCCTAAAAACGATTGCCATAAAATTTTGATGATGACATAGACAGGTGTATCTGTCTGACTAACTAGACTTAAACACACCTCTTTTTCCGTGGGTGGTTAAAAATATTGCACTAGTCTAGTTCTCGGCTTCTAGAAAGAAATTAGAAACACGTCAAAAATTATACGCAAGTCAAATGATGCGATGGGTTATTGAACATGCATTCAAACAATCAGGCTAACGAAAGTTTGACAATATGTCATGTTAATTTTGTGCTGATTTTCGTTCCAAAATTTGGGCGATTTAGGCATCTTGGATCCAACATGCAAATAATTTTATGTTTTTGATCAATTCTGCTTTTGATAATTGTATCTGTCAGTGGAACATTTACTTTATACCAAAATAAGCTAAGTTTAAGTGATTTGTACAACAAATCACTATTCTATTAGATATTCGTTTTAATATTCGAAACAGCTCGACTCGCCGTTCACAACAGCGTCACCAGCACGCTGTTGTGAACGCCCTACACTTATGTATGGAAGTGAAGGTTGGGTATGGCAAAAAAGACATGAAAGTAGGATTTCTACTGAATTAGCAGTAGAAATGCGCCCCTTTGCGTAGTATGTGTGGTGTAACTTTAAATAATAGATTGAGAAATGAGGTAAGACAACTTTAAAAGAAGATGTAGTGACTAAAATTGAAAAGAGTATGTTAAGATGGTTTGACCATGTTGAGAGGATGAATGAAAGGCGACTAACGAAAGGTATTTACAAGGCAGACGTGAATGGTTACGCCGGAAGGGGACGCCGTAGAAAGACATACATATACCTTATAGGTGATGTTCTTCAGAAAGGCAAAGTGCGCAGTACCAGGCCTCCGTCACTCCATGTACTTGCGCGCTATAATTACCTACCGCCCGACCTAGCGGTCTCGGGCCTCTAGCGGACCAAATTCAGTGCGGTTTTCGCAAGCGGAGCGCACGCACTTTGTTCAATTTTAATAGTTCCATTCGTTCGTACGCGTACCTACGATGCCGTCTGGTGCCTTATGTGCTGTAGATGGGTGCAAATCAAGTAAAAGAAGGGATAAACACCTAACATTTTTCCATTTACCTGTCAATGACGAAAGGTAAGTATTAGGTATTACTATTTTTTGTCGTTTAAAAATTATTTTTATTATGTAGGTATTAAGCATTAGCTTGCCTTTCAGACACAGATTTACATATTTTTGTTACATAGAATATTATAGTTATACTTATAATAAACACTATTTTAACAACGTTTAAAAAGCTATTTTTATTAGAATAAAATTGTGATAATATTTGACGGACAGTCGCGCAAATACCTACCTACGAAACTTCCAACACAAGTTGCGCGGCGCGGCGACCTGTCTCAACAAAACGATGGATGTTTGAGACCACAGAGACATGCAGATAGCTCGCGCCGCAGTATATCTTCGCTTTTGAATTTAAGACGGTACCCTGACCAAAAAATCGGCATGCGATATGAGCATTCCTATTGGTCTAGCGGCACTGGTGGCGCATGAATTACAGTAGTGAATACGCCCAGATTTTAGAATAAAGTCTTTATAAAATCGAATTTTGGTCTTTTGAAAAAAAAAATACTACCAAAATGTTCGTTATTAAATTGTCTATCCATTAATGTTAGTACAAAAAATAATTAATGAACACTTTACGAGGAGATGCATGCTATCAATTATTATTTCTCATTTTTGTTTTTTTTTTGAAAGGAGATTAGTGAAATATATACAACATTAAAAAAAACTAAATCTACCATTTTAGAATCAATATTACGTAGAAATTTTATGTATTTTTATTAATTGATATTTCTTTTTGAATAACGAGTAGATAGCTCCTAAAAACAGCACGAAAAACGGCTTGCGCGGCGTTTTGCTCGGGGTACCGCCTTAAGTGGTGAAACTGATTACCGCTTCGACTTGCCAACTGATAACGCCTTAACATATATATCGGGTTATTTACTTTTTAAATGTAGCAAGAAGCATACCTGTCCTGACTTTGTTGCTGAATTACAGAACATTCCCGATTTAAATGAATCTACGAATAGATTGTTTATCCATTTTAAAGCATTCAACAAAACATCGTCTTTTTACGGAAAAAGAGCCAACAGATGCGTTTCATAATTATGTAAGAGAACTTGAGACTATTTTTATTCATAATTTTGAAAAAAATATGAAACAAAGGCCGGGTAGTAGCCGCTTTTATGAAATTTTAAATGACATACATTTTGATTCTCCCTGCCCTTGTTTTCCAAAACAATATCTCATAAAACTTTTTATTAGATTCAGTATTTTTTCTACACTAAAATTTAACAACCGAGAATTTAGAAAGGGTAAGAAATTTATAAAAAATTATATAAAAATAAAACACACATAACTTTTAAAGATTTTATTATTTTACCTACACATTGACGTCTATAATTATGTTTTATCTAGATGTATTGCAAAATCAGCACCAATTTATAAAAAAAAATATTTTATAAACGATACAATTTTAAACTGCCACATGTAAGTCAGAACATATTCACAGTTCTCAATAACATAGACACAAAAAGTTGTTTTTTTTTTATAATCAATAGGCTCGCGTTTGACCACTATCTCACCTGATGGTAAGTGATGATGTGGTCGACGGTGGATCACGCTTGCCTAGAAATAACCTATTCACTCTTGACATAAAGACCCCTAGAATTTTATCGAAGAGGCAGCCCTGCGATTGCTGTGGGATCGCGCGGTGCGAAGCAATCACAAGTATACGCTTGAGCATTTAGGCACATTTTAGCATGCAGTGTTTGCTGACGCAACGGAGTAGGCTATTATAGCAATAGGTATTGGACATTTTCTACTGAGTGAAGGATCTGTTACGTAGTAACTAATATGTAATCTGTGGCAGTACTAATAACCGGCGTGTGTGTATGACTAGATGTATGAATGTGTGTGAAGCAAATGAAGTATGTAAGGATCGTAGCAGGTGGCGTTCTGTAGTTTCTGCCTACACCCATGGTAAAAAGGCGTGTGTTTATGTATGTATGTATATTCGAAACATTATCATAATCCTCGTTAAAAGTCTTGTTCCAGCGACTGTCTCCAAGGCAATTTCTCCTCGTTTTTGTGACATGTAACTCGACTATTTTGTCGAAGTCTTTCAGCTACTAGCTTCATCAACATTTTTCTACCATTATCTCAATTTATTAGAGGCAGGCGTTGCATTTAGCATTCCTCCGAATTTGCCGCTTGGTGTAGAGTGAGGTCTTCAAAATGTCAAATTTCATAATTTTATTGGCTTTTAGCGCGAGTTTATTTACTACTTTTTAACTGTTGTAAATATTTTCCAAATAGTAAAGCAGTGGTTGGTAAAATCACTGCTTAATAGAGTTTTATGTTTCGGAAAATTTTATCAATACTTTTTCGAAATTAAGTGCTGCACGGAACTACAGCATACTCGATTTTTTATTTAATTGCACTTCCACGTCATTAGAAATGATTTTAATTCAAACTTTGATTCCGTGCACGTAATAATTTTTTTAAAAGCTATTTTTAAGTTATAGTCATATCTCATTTGATGTATTAAAATGTTACAAAGTTTCGACAGGCAAGTGACTTAAGTACGCCTACGTTAATTCTGCAGTTCTAAGTATATTTAAGGACCTTACTTGCCAGTGGCGCCAACTGGTGAGCACAAGAACAAAAGCTCTCAGATCAGTGGGTAAAAGAATAAATAAGTTTCGTAATTCAAAAAACGCGCTCTGAAAAGTATAAAACGAGAAAATATTCTTAGAGATTAGCCGTGGTTGTATGCTACCTTGCCATAAAGGTTGCTTATTACAAACATCTTCTGTTATAATACACTAGCTGATCCCCGCGGCTTCACTTACGTCAACTGGCTACCTACTCTACCTACCTACCATACTTATCCTACCTACCCTACCTACCTAACCACGTACCTTACCTATCTACCAACCTAATCATTACCCCTCTAGTCCTCGCCAAACTTCTTGGCCGCCCTTAAGTTGGCTACAATGGCTGCGCAGTAGGAAATCTCATACAAAACAGCACCGTTTCGTGCTTTGCGCATGCGGAAAGCATTGGCGAGGGCTATACCTATCAATCTACCTAACCTACCCTACATACCTACCTACCCTACCCTAACTACCCTACCCATACATACCCTATCCTACTTTGGAGGTAGGTGGATCAGGATGTAAAGACCCACAAACCTCCATAGAAAAGACCCCCCGACCAGACGGGTGTTGTTTCAGGTCCGGCCAACAGCCCTACGGTTGATGTCGGTCTGTCGTACATACGTTCAAATCGCGCCGAAAACTTTGCATGCGCGATGCAGGATTTGTGTGACGTCAAGTCATTAGTTCTTATTGCTACACTACATACCCTACTTACCCTACCCTACCTGCCTACCCACCTTCCAATTTGTTAAACTATTTGAATAAGGATTAATACTGTAATAAGAATGTAACCAACTTTTGTTTCTACCGGCGATCTAATTAAATTTTAGAACACAAAAGCTGCTATTGTGTGTGTGTATGTGATTGTGATTATGATAGTAAGATATATTTTCTCGCAGAATTTTTTGTAGGTAATAATGAGTACTTTAATCATGTAGTAGATAATTTGTTAGTATCATCAATAGTTTTCTCAGCGCACTTTGCTGCTTTGGGTTATATTAATGCAATTTTTATAAGGATCTCTATTTTTTTTTTGGAAATAGTTTATAGCCTATGTTACACCAGAATAGTGTAGCTTTCCATAGGTGAATAAATTTTAAATACTTTCCATTAGTTTCGGAGCCTATTCGGTACAAACAAATAAACAAATCTTTCCTCTTTATAATATTATTATATATTATATAATCTTTGTCGTTTGTTATCGTCGTTGTGTTCGTTGTTGTTGTTGTGTTGTTTTGTTCGCTTTTTCATTTGATGTCCTCTAGCGGGCACAACATTGAATTTAGTGTGAAGTCACATACTTTATTAACACCGGAATATCAAGACGCTTTTAACGATGCTTCATTTTTGTCAATATAAAGTATAGTAGTTTAGAAGTTATGAGGGAAACATGAACATACCTACCAGTTAAAATTACTACCCTACTTTTTGCTTCGCCGTAGTCGGGTAAAAAGTAAATCTCAATAGTCAGCTCCTGAAATGTAGGTATTATTCGTTAGTTAACCAAATAACTACCTCGTTCAGCGTAAACTACTACATAAAAGGGAAATGGGTGTGCCTGAATGAAAATGTCTTGATATGAATGAAAATTACTGGTATTATCTTAACTGTGTCAATTATGTTCATCCTACACATGTTTAAAAGGTCAGCAAAGAATAGAGGAAATTCTCATCTTGTAGGCGTTTATATATCTCATTTGACGTATTAAAATGTTACAAAGTTTGGACAGGAAAGTGACTTAAGTCCTTCATTTTGTAGTGCTAAGTATAGGCATCTCTCGAGACCGTTATAACAAATTGTTCAGGGAAGTACGAGTATTGCCGTAACGACTCCGCTTAGAGGGCTAATCAAGAATGGTAACGTTATCAGAACTCAAATGATGGTATAATATTATCATTTTTCAAGCTGATGAAGCCATTTGGTGCAGTATATTTTTAGATATCCCCTGTGTTTATATTGTGCTTTGAAACATGTACCTACGCAGTATTTGGTATTCGTTTTTCGGCACGGTCAGTCTGCCCAATGTCAATGTTTTCACCGTTTTTTTGTAATATTTTTTTTTGAATTCCGGGAACGTACAGAATGATAACTGTACTGTAAATTCAATGCAGAAACAAGCGAACATATCTCTGAAAATTATTATAAAAAATACATCTTATAACTCTTGTCAACAAAACAATATAATTCACGGAACGTACAGAATGATAACTGTACTGTAAGTTCAATGCAGAAACAAGCGAACATATATCTGATAATTATTATAAAAATACATCTTCTAACTCTTGTCAACAAAAGAATATAATTCACGGAACGTACAGAATGATAACTGTACTGTAAGTTCAATGCAGAAACAAGCGAACATATAACTGATATTTATTATAAAAATACATCTTCTAACTCTTGTCAACAAAACAATATAATTCACGGAATATATAAAAAGTAAAAGAGAATGATGAATAAATGAGGAATGATGATGAATAAAAAATAAAAGAGAACGATAACTGTACAGTAAGTACAATGCGAACATTTCTCTGAACAAGCGAACATTTCTCTGAAAATTATTATAAAAATACATCTTCTAACTCTTGTCAACATTTGATATATTTGTATTTTAAGCCCTTGTATAATCAGAAATGTATGTGAAAGTATCTTTAGGACCTACTGTGGTGTCAGAGCAAAGTTTGAAGCCTCATTTACATGGAATTCGGTCCTATCACTACGTGTAACACTTAACTCCATGCATATTAAAAGAGCTTTTGAAATTGAATTTCACACTATTAGCACCCTATCTAAAGATTAGGGTAGGTACCTATTGGTTTAGGATGGGTTGCTGAATTATTATAGAACTAGCGGCACGCCCAGGCTTTGCCCGGGTTATGTTTACGTAATATATATAGTTTATGTTAATCTGGAATAATCTAACCTTCAAATGTTGTAAGGATTTTTCAAAAAAGCAGTACTTTCGGAGATAACCCTTCACATGTACAAAAACTCATAAAATTCGCACCCGTTATTTGGTTTGGTTAGTTGCCGTAGGGATAGGAACACTCTTTTAGATTGGTTCATCTAGGAAAATCATCATTTCAGCCGAAAGACGTCCACTGCTGGACATAGGCCTCCCCCAGGCGTCGCCACATTGACCGATCCCGTGCGTCTCGCATCCAGCGCCTTCCCGCAACCTTAGTCGTCGGTGATTGTTGGGGTAGCCGGATCTCGTCCGGAGATTCTTAGCACCCCTTGCCATGCCGTAACCTCGACCGCTACCGTAGTCGAGGGTAGGCGGGCTGCCGGGCACTAGGGGCCATTTTTTATTTGTGCTATTCATAGGGGGGGTTTTGCTATAATCGCCACGCTTGGCAGGCGGATTGGCGATCGCAGTATGGTTGTTATAGGAGCACAGAGAACGCTGCTGCCCATTCTCTGGTTTGTCCCTTAGTCGCCTTTTACGACACCCACGGGAAGACATGGGATGGTGAAATTCTTAACGTCCGGCACCATACGGACAATATTTAAAGTATTATTTTGCGAAGTCCAATATGTTCGTGTCTATTAGGTACAGGATGAAAGATTTTCCAACTTTTTTATGATTTTATCTATACCAATATTATAAAGAGAAAAGTTTTTTTTGGTTTTTTGTTTGTACCGAATAGGCTCCGAAACTACTGGACCGATTTTAAAAATTCTTTTACCTCTGGAAAGCTATATTATTCCCGAGTAACATAGGCTACAATTTTGACGGTTGCGAAGCCGCGGGGGTCAGCTAGTCATGAATAAGTTGGAAAACCTTTAATTGATAACTTAATTATTACAGTATTATTATTAGCATTATTATTCGTAGTTTTTTTTTTTTTTTTTTAAGTGTATATATAGGCACAGATAATATTATACTAGCATACAGATGCCTCATCCCATACAAAGAAACGGTGCCGACGTAACTAGCGTTTTTCATCTGATTATTCTTGTTATTTTTGTAAGTACATAAATCGCGTTCGATCCCGTTTCACGGCAATAGATGGTGTTAGCAGCGCCTTGCAAGTAAAAGAGTTTACTAGGTTCGTGAATATTTTTTTCTTTAAATACAGAGAAGGTTCGTTATATAGTATTTTTTGTACGTTGTTACAGTTTTTATGCTTCAAAATGTGTTAAAATGCAAATTTTAACAATCGAGTCGAATACCTCAGTAATTTAAAAATGCACCATCTATGGCATCAATTTTAAATGATCCGTTCAATTACGAGCCCGATATTCCATAATTTTGTACTTAGGAGAGTTGATTAAAGAAGAACATACAATGTTTATGTTCAATTCCAGAAAATGTTAATTATACACACAATTTATAAAATTGTGTGTACATGTCGCGCCATCTAGTGAGATTTATTTGAACCAAATTTTGTTTCTTAGCAATGAGACCCCGTGATATAGGTAGCTATTTTTAATTAAGTACTTTATACTATGTAAATTTTAATTTAGATAATTGAATAAATCGTATTATTACAGTTACAAGTTTTTCGAAAGATCAAATCAGATTATTAAAATATAAAATACTCAGCAAACACAAATCTTTATTGCATTATGCAATAAAGATTTGTGCTTGCTGAGTTGACGGCTATTATTTTCTAGCTTGCATAACTGCTCGATTCAGAAAACTCGCGTAGTCAAATGCTCGAGGGAAAATCGTATTCTTTTTCAATTTCCGCGGATATTATTGAGTACCTACAAAATATTGAAGGGACAAAGCCATTTGTATAATCTGTCGCGTAAGATATAATTTACAATTTTGACAAAAAAAAATCGCATTGTATTGTTATTGAGGTCGATATGATTGATCTTGGTATACATAATTGACATTTCTATGTCATTAGAAGCAATGTATGTAGCATCTCTCTTTTACGCCACAAAATACGAAACAATTTTGTATTTTTGTTTGAATAAATCAGACTACATAACTTTACCCTCGTCATGTTTTCAAATCCTCACAGAGCTTGTCATAATCCAACCCGTCTTACAGTTCCCAGTCATGTTTCTGTCTTTTTACATACTGCAATATGTTAACGACTGTATTACTGCTACCTAAACGTCAAGTTGGATTCCTTGTAAAATGTATGAGCTTTATATAACATCAATATACTAGATTACAACGCTGTTCGCGGTGAAAATCGCCGGTTTTTAGGGTTCCGTAGCCAAATGGCAAAAAACGGAACCCTTATAGATTCGTTCTGTCTTCTGTCTGTCCGTCCGTATGTCACAGCCACTTTTTGCCGAAACTATAAGAACTTTGCTGTTGAAACTTGGTAAGTAGATGTATTCTGTGAACCGCATTAAGACTTTCACACAAAAATTGAAAAAAAAAACAATAAATTTTGGGGGTTTCCATACTTGAAAGTGAAACAAATTTTTTTTCATCAAACCCAATACTGGGGTATCTATGAATAGGTCTTCAAAAATGATATTGAGGTTTCTTATATATTTTTTTTCTAAACTGAATAGTTTGCGCGAGAGACACTTCCAAAGTGGTAAAATGTGTTTCCCCCCCCCTGTAAGTTCTAAAATAAGAGAATGATAAAACTAAAAAAAAAAAATATATGATGTACATTACCATGTTAACTTCCACCGAAAATTGGTTTGAACGAGATCTAGTAATTATTTTTATTTAATACGTTATAAATACCGCAATTTACCAAGTACGGAACCCTTCGTGCGCGAGTCCGACTCGCACTTGGCTGGTTTTCTTATTTGTGTACCGGTTTGAATGTGAAAGATATATTTTCAGTACATTGTATGTATTCCGAGCTGCGATGAAAGCAGACATGTAGATCCCACTTTTTCATGTCTGGTATTGAGAGTTTTATCGAAGTGTAAATAGTGTTCAAAACGAGTGGGAGTATTATAGGAGCTTTTCCGCAAAATATACGCTATGTAGCGAGCATGAAGAAAAAACCCATCAATGGGATCACTTTGTTTTCTTAGCCAGGCTTAATGCAAGTCTGATGGAAAAGGACTAGCAGATTTATGAATTTTAACATACAAAAAGCGAGAAGTGATGAATGTATGGGAGGATTGATGGCACCACTTAGCTACAGGCTATTTCATAGCTTTGCTAGGGATGCTCGCAACACTTAGCCACACACAGGTTCACATCTTCGCTACGCTTCGTCTTTCCTCGCTACCATTTCGCCTAGCTTTGGTAAAACCAGCCACGTATTTGCACAGCCTCGCTACGTATCCTCGCACAGCTTCACTACACAGCACATCTTTGGTGGCAAATCACCCTTATCCCTCTAGCTAGCAGATATAAATCTTTTCCTCAACAAAGACTTCAATTAGACAGTGCTATCGGAACTTCGCTTTGACAGTTAAATTGATTCTGGCCATTAAATCAGGTTCTAAAGTTACACGGCTATTTTTAGACGCGCGCCGCAGACAGAGGGGTCACTACGAACAAAGTGTCATTTTGCACACACACTTTGACATTGTGGTTTTACAGGGAATATTGGGCAATATTGGACCGAGCTCATCCGCGGCTGTCATGAGTGCGTTTGTCACGTCATTCATACATTATGTGCTGTAGCGAGGTTGGTTGCATTGGATGGGTTACCTTTATTATTTGTTACAGACCGAATTTACTTTTTTGTTTTCAATTATTTCTTTCAATATTTTTAAGTTATAAAGGTCATTAAATCTTTTAAGATGACAAATTAGAAATTCATTATCTAGGATTATACTAAATTATTTTAAGTACATAGTCGAAATTGGGCACTTGTCATAATAATAAGGTTCAAGTCATACAGCTTACAAATATGTTTCCTCCGACTGCACAGCATAATTTTCTTCTTGTTTAAGATCATCTTTGGTTTTTTGATTTTATTAGGTACCTGTTTTTTCCCATTTATAAATTTGTCGAGCTTGGTGCTTTTCACAATTTAATGTTTTAAGTGGGATCATTATTACACTATTACTACGTCTTGTTACTCTCCAATCTTCGTCATATGTGGCGTAATATTAAATGTTTCGTGAAATTAAATGGATATTTGATGCCCTGTCTACCCTCTATGGCATGGTATGTTTAGACGAATCGAGGTATTTATGTTTGTAACTTATACAACCTACTCTTTTTTTAAATTCGGAATCAATATAGTTGCAACCCTAGTGAATCTGTCAAGTTTAGCTGTCAATTTTCTAAACGGCGGGAGTGGCCCTTCTGTATACTTACTATTTTGTGGTGATTACGAGGAAATTAGGTTGTTCGGACAACACCGTTCATTAAAGCATTACATTATGTAGCTTTTGTTAAACAGCGCTCGTTCATGTGATGATAATTTATTAATCTATACTAATATTATAAAGCTGAAGAGTTTGTTTGTTTGTTTGTTTGTTTGAACTCGCTATTCTAAGGAACTACTGGTTGGAATAAAAAAAAACTTTTTGTATTGGATAGTCCATTTATCGAGGAAACTAATATTATAAAGCTGAAGAGTTTGTTTGTTTGTTTGAACTCGCTATTCTAAGGAACTACTGGTTGGAATAAAAAAATCTTTTTGGATTGGATAGTCCATTTATCGAGGAAGGTTATAGGTTATATAACATCACGCTACGACCAATAGGAGCCGAGCATACATGAAAAATGTTGCAAAAACGGGTTTTTGAGAGTCCTTCCTTTTTGAGAGCTTCCGTAAACGGTTTTAGTTTTGCAACAATCATCTATGTAGGGTAGGTAGGGTAGGGTAGGTAGGGTAGGGTAGGTAGGGTAGATGGGTAGGTAGGTAGCCAGTGGACGGGAGCGAAGCCTCGTGGGACAGCTAGTTTATGACGGTACCCTGACCAAAAAATCGGCATGAGTTATGAGCATTCCTATTGGTCTAGCGGCACTGGTGGCGCATGAATTACAGTAGTGAATACGCCCAGATTTTAGAATAAAATCTTTATAAAATCGAATTTTGGTCTTTTGAAAAAAAAAAATCTACAAAAATGTTCGTTATTAAATTGTCTATCCATTAGTGTTAGTACAAAAAATAATCAATGAACACTTTACGAGGTGATGCATAATATCAATAATTATTTCTCATTTTTATGTTTTTTTGGAAGGAGATTAGTGAAATATATACAACATTTAAAAGAAAACTAAATCTACCATTTTAGAATCAATATTATGTAGAAATTTAATGTATTTTTATTAATTGATATTTCTTTTTAAATAACGAGTAGATAGCTCCTAAAAACAGCACAAAAAACGGCTTGCGCGGCGTTTTGCTCGGGGTACCACCTTAATATGAAACTGCAGGTTATGTCGATCATTTTTGCTGCTTTCGCGATATTAAAAGCTTTGGCAACACAATGCATTAATACTGCTAGTTTATTGGCTATAAAACCCCATTGGATCATTATATCAGTAGGCCACGCTACCACATAAATTCGCGACGTAATGCAGGGATAGATAAATGAGGTCGACAGATTATAACTAAGTTAAGGGTCATTATTGAAAGAGGTCAGAGACTCATTTGTGAATAAAGTACTGTTGAATTAATTAGGTAGCTTAACATTGTCTTTTTCCTCTAAAATTATTAAATCATTTCAATTAAAATTGACAAGTACCTAAGACCCAGTTTTATGTCTGTAGTTATTAGGAGGTCGCAACGAAAAATGTCAGGCTTCTCGATATTCTTTTACTGGGTTTTCCATTTTAATTAAAGGAATATTGAGTTACTGTGAAGATTCTAATTAAAATATGTGCTTCTAGACAGAAACAATATATCTGCCTAGTCTTTTTCATTTAAGTTTGGGTTGGCTTCCAGTCTAACCGGATTCAGCTGAGTACCAGTGCTTTAAATGGAGCGTTTGCGTATCTGACCTCAATAACCCAGTAACTTGTTAACACAATACCCCTTGGCCAGACCAGCGTCAGATTTGAGGCATCTGACTACCCGTAAGGACTGTCAAAGATCTTCAAATCACAGCAGGGACCAACGGCTTAACGTTGCTTTCCGAGGCATGGAGGAAATTCGCAATGTAAAGATGGTCACCCAACCATGGACCGACCTCAGCAAGTGTTACTTAACCTTGAAGATATACCCGTGCGGCTGTCATTATTACCTGACTACCGAAGGAGGGTAATGTGTTTATCAGGTTATGTAGTGTATGTTTGTTTCTATGTGGTGTTCTAGAGACCAAACGCGTTGGCCGATTTTGATGATTCTTACGTCAATCGATTCGTCTTAACTCTGCGAGTGTCACTGGCTATGTTAAAATTGGAAAAGAAAAAAATGGCGGATTTTGGGCGCCATTTTGTGGGGTTTTTTTTTTCCTTCCTCACCCATCGTGTGGGGTATCAAAATAAAGGGTTTTAAAAGGTGATTTCAAATATATATAAACACTTACATGTTCTAAAAAAATAACTAAAAAGTTGTAAATAAAAAAAACTAATTAAAAAAAAACAAAAAACTCGACTGCTTAAAAAACGAACTAAAATAAAAATAAATCTAAATTTATGCTGTGCGGTCGGAGGATACATCTAGTTTTGGTCAGCCAGCTCTCGAATATGTATCATCCTACTTTGTTTTTTAGGGTTCCGTACCCAAAGGGTAAAAACCGGACCCTATTACTAAGACTCCGCGGTCCGTCTGTCTGTCGGTCTGTCTGTCTATCACCAGCCTGTATCTCATGAACCGTGATAGCTAGACAGTTGAAATATTCACAGATGATGTATGTCTGTTGCCGCTATAACAACAAATACTAAAAATAGTATAAAATTAATATTTAAGGGGTGCTCCCATACAACAAACGTGATTTTTTTGCCGTTTTTGCGATAATGGTACGGAACCCTTCGTGCGCGAGTTTGACTAGCACTTGGCCGGTTTTTAATTATTATTTTTTTATCGACCATATTGTTGCAAATCACTCGTCACTTTGTTCCCGATTTCCCCCAACACTTTCTGGTTACCGTTGAACGGAACGGAACACAACATTAATCAAAACTGAAAAACATTTTAAAACTTCGGTTCGCCCCTTAAAATATTCTCTTCGCTAATTGAATTCAGAAATAAACTTGCATCCACTCCGCAAAGGAAACAGTTTTCTTCAAGCATCGTTGTAATACCTCGATGAATGCTAATTACCGTAGCTTTCAAATTAAATGTTCGTTTTCTGCAATTTGTTTGTTGTTACTGGTAATGCAACAGAGTTAGGGATATTCAAACTGCCTAGATTTTTGAGGTGAAACTTCTTAGACGACATGGCATTTTGATGATGAGAATCTACATAGAATGAAATTCCAAGGATGTGTCACGTTTAAGCAGATTTCTTTATATGTGAGAGAAGAAAGATATGACTCGTTCTTGCTCTCACAGTAAATCTCTCTTCATTTTTTTTAAGAAGTTTTACTATTTTCTGGGTTTAGTATTGGTTCTATTTATTTATTTATTAAAACTTTATGCAACATAAAGGTACATAGGCGGACTTAATGCCTGAGTCAATCTCTACCAGTCAACCAAGGGTGGTGGAGAGATAACATGTCAGTTATGATATCTTTTATTTACTTAGTTCAAGTGAAAGTACAACCTGTTAGTATCTTTAGATATTTCAGGAGTGCCTGACCAATTTCGAATACTAAGTCACAGTCACTTACTTACACGCCTATGTACCTTAGTGCATGAAGTCTAAATCAATCAATCTGCCTAGCCTTTTTCACAACCATCTTGGGGTTGGCTTCTAGTCTAACCAGATTCAGCTGAGTACCAGTGTTTTACATGGATTGACTGCCTATCTGACCTTCACAACCCAGTAACTAGGTAACACGATACCTCTTGGCTAGACTGGTGTCAGATCTCAGGCTTCTGACTACCCGTAACGATTGTCAAAGATCTTCAAATGACAGCCGAGACCAACGGCTTAACTTGCTTTCCGAGGCACGGAGGAAATTCGGTATGTTGAAATGGTCACCCGTCCATAGACCGATCTCGTCAAGTCTCGTAAATGTATGTTCAAGTTGAATCTTCTTTGTTTCGGGTCTAACAAATTTTCAAAAAGTCTTTTAGGTTCTATTGAGTCACAACCCCATAAAGTTTCATGGCTAACTTAGATGATGATAAAGTTCTAGACTTCTAGCACTTCAATCATAATAATAAACATGAGCAGAGATGGATAATACCCTCTTCCCTTGAAGCTAATAGTATGTAATACCAGTTAGTTGGGGGAGAAACTCGTCGTGTGTATGTTTAGTTGTGTTAGTCAGCTAATAGACTAGTTGACTAGTTGCTAACTGCCAGCACTTTCGCATACGGACGTCTGGTAATAGTAACGTTTATGAAACTATATTCTATTCGCTGAAGCAAAAAATAAAAGGTAAACAAAACAAGCATCAAACGGTTATAATCCGACTAATTTTTAAAATACAATTTAACAACGCTAAATGATTGCTTTTGTTCTACTCTTTAATTTATTATCATATTATTACCGAACTCAGGCTTTCGACATGCTTTTTAATGTCGGCTATTGGTTTTGGTTTTAATAATACCAATACCAATGGTTTAGTTTATACATTAATAATATTGATAAGTATTGTTGTAAACTACAGTTAAGAAAATAATAATTTAAATGTTTGACATATTTATGCATGTGGTTGTTTTATGAATTAAACATCTTCTCATGATATTTTAGATTTTAATGACAGCAAAGAAGACACTGTTAAAACCTTTCTTACCCGACTACCGAAGGAGGGTAATGTGTTTATCAGTCTATGTATGTATGTATGCATGTTTGTTCCTATGTGGCGTTCTAGAGAACAAACGCGTTGGCCGATTTTGATGATTCTTACGGCAATCGATCCGTCTTATCCCTGTGAGTGTCACTGGCTACATTAAAATTGTAAAAAAAATGGTGGATTTTGGCCGCCACATTGTGGAGCAACAATTTTTTTCTTCCAAACCCATCGTGTGGGGTATCAAAATAAAGGGTTTTAAGATAAGATAACAAAAATATATAACACTTATATGTTCCTAATTCTAAAAAAAAATACTCAAAAGTAAAAAATGCAAAAAAGTTAATTAAAAAAAAACAAAAAACCCAACTGCTCAAAAAGCGAACTGAAACGACGTAAACAAGAAGAAAATCACGTGTGTTGTCATCATGCTGTGCAGTCGGAGGAAACATCTGGTTTTGCTCCGCCAGTATGCGAACATGAACCTATCCTCCGACTTTTTAGTTCGCTTTTTGAGCAGTCGGGTTTTTTGTTTTTTTTAATTAACTTTTTTATGGTTTGTTTACTATTTATTTTTTGCTTCAGCGGAGAATAGAGTATAGTCGATTTGTGAACAGTTAAAGGTCAAAATTTCAGTCGCAATAACCCAAAGGTAAAGTGTCTATAAATATGTATTTGTTGAAGAAGTAGCCCACAACTGATATAGTATTCGAGTCAAAAAATAAACTAAACTTGGCCACAGATAATATAATACCTTTGCTATTCTTTTATCAACTTTTAGGTACTTTAACTTTAGATAATTGCGACTGCACTTTTGACCTGAAACTGTAAAGACACTTTACCTTTGGGTTATTGCGACAGAAATTTTGACCTTTAACTGTTCACAAATCGACTATACTCTATTCTCCGCTGAAGCAAAAAATAAATAGTAAACAAACCATAAAAAAGTTAATTAAAAAAAACAAAAAACCCGACTGCTCAAAAAGCGAACTAAAAAGTCGGAGGATAGGTTCATGTTCGCATACTGGCGGAGCAAAACCAGATGTTTCCTCCGACTGCACAGCATGATGACAACACACGTGATTTTCTTCTTGTTTACGTCGTTTCAGTTCGCTTTTTGAGCAGTTGGGTTTTTTGTTTTTTTTTAATTAACTTTTTACATTTTTTACTTTTGAGTATTTTTTTTTAGAATTAGGAACATATAAGTGTTATATATTTTTGATATCTTATCTTAAAACCCTTTATTTTGATACCCCACACGATGGGTTTGGACAAAAAAAATTGGTGCTCCACAATATGGCGACCAAAATCCACCATTTTTTTTCCAATTTTAATGTAGCCAGTGACACTCACAGGGTTAAGACAGATCGATTGACGTAAGAATCATCAAAATCGGCCAACGCGTTTGGTCTCTAGAACGCCACATAGGAACAAACATGCATACATACATACATAGACTGATAAACACATTACCCTCCTGCGGTAGTCGGGTAAGAAAGGTTTTAATAGTGTCTTCTTTGCTGTCATTAAAATCTAAAATATCATGAGAAGATGTTTAATTCATAAAACAACCACATGCATAAATATGTCAAACATTTAAATAATTATTTTCTTAACTGTATTTTACAACAATACTTATCAATATTATTAATGTATAAACTAAAACATTTTTATTTATTATTAGTATTGGTATTATTAAAACCAAAACCAATAGCCGACATTAAAAAGCATCTCGAAAGCCTGAGTTCGGTACTATTATGAAAATAAATTAAAGAGTGCTACAAAAGTAATCATTTAGCGTTGTTAAGTTGTATTTTAAAAATTAGTCGAATTATAACCGTTTGATGCTTGTTTTGTTTACCTTTTATTTTTTGTTTCAGCGAATAGAATATAGTTTCATAAACGTTACTATTACCAGACGTCCGTCTGTGAAAGTGATGGCAGTTAGAAACTAGTCAACTAGTCTATTAGCTGACTAACACAACTAAATATACACAGGAGGAGTTTCTCCCCCAACTAACTGGTATTACAAACTATTATCTTCAAGGGAAGAGGGTAATATCCATCTCTGCTCATGTTTATTATTATGATTGTAGTGCTAGAAGTCTAGAACTTTATCATCATCTAAGTAAGCCATGAAACTTTATGGGGATGTGACTCAATAGAACCTAAAAGACTTTTTGAAAATTTGTTAGACCCGAAACAAAGAAGATTCAACTTGAACATACATTTACGAGACTTGACGATATCGGTCTGTGGACGGGTGACCATTTCAACATACCGAGATTCCTCTGTGCCTCGGAAAGCAAGTTAAGCCGTTGGTCTCGGCTGTCATTCGAAGATCTTTGACAATCGTTACGGGTAGTCAGAAGCCTGAAATCTGACACCAGTCTAGCCAAGAGGTATCGTGTTACCCAGTTACTGGGTTGTGAAGGTCAGATAGGCAGTCACTCCATGTAAAACACTGGTACTCAGCTGAATCCGGTTAGACTAGAGCCGACCCCAAGATGGTTGTGACAAAGGCTAGGCAGATTGATTGATTTAGACTTCATGCACTAAGGTACATAGGCGTGTAAGTAAGTAACTTTGACTTAGTATTCGAAATTGGTCAGGCACTCCTGAAATATCTTAAGATACTAACAGGTTGTACTTTCACTTGAACTAAGTAAATAAAAGATATCATACCTGCCATGTTATCTCTCCACCACCCTTGGTTGACTGGTAAGTCCGCCTTTGTACCTTTATGTTGCATGAAGTTTTAATAAATAAATAAATAGAACCAACACTAAACCCAGAAAATAGTAAAACTTCTTAAAAAAAATTAAGAGAGATTTAGTGTGAGAGAAAGAACGAGTCATATCTTTCTTCTCTCACATATAAAGCTAAGCTAAGCTAAGCCGTTTAAGCAGATTTCTTAAATCTGCTTAAATGTGACACATCCTTGGAATTTCATTCTATGTAGATTCTCATCATCAAAATGCCATGTCGTCTAAGAAGTTTCGCCGCAAAAAATTAGGCAGTATGAATATTCCTAACTCTGCTGCATTTAACAGTAACAACAAACAAATTGCAGAAAACGAACATTTAATTTGAAAGCTACGGTAATTAGCGTTCATTGAGGTATTACAACGATGCTTGAAGAAAACTGTTTTCTTTGCGGAGTGGATGCAAGTTTATTTCTGAATTCAATTAGCGAAGAGAATATCTTTTTATGGTTTGTTTACTTTTTATTTTTTGCTTCAGCGGAGAATAGAGTATAGTCGATTTGTGAACAGTTAAAGGTCAAAATTTCAGTCGCAATAACCCAAAGATAAAGTGTCTATAAATATTTATTTGTTGAAGAAGTAGCCCACAACTGATATAGTATTCGAGTCAAAAAATAAACTAAACTTGGCCACAGATAATATAATACCTTTGCTATTCTTTTATCAACTTTTAGGTACTTTAACTTTAGATAATTGCGACTGCACTTTTGACCTGAAACTGTAAATTACATAAAATGTGTGAAAAGTCACGTTTTTCCTGGCATTGTGATATCTTTTTTGTAGTGGACGATTCCTGGAAAAACCTTCTAGTTACTGAGATATTGGCGGTCAATGTTTTAGCGTTTTTCTACGAAAACGTGTTTTAAACGTTAAAACGTTAAGTCTTTAATAAACCCACGACCCCTGTACCTTTTTTGGGGTATCAAAAAAGGTACAGTTAAGTCTTTAATAAACCTACGACCCCTGTACCTTTTTTGATACCCCACACGTTGAGATTGGAAGAAAACATTTTTGCCCCCCCACAAAATGGCCCAGAATCCGCCATTTTTTTCTTTTCCAATTATAATGTAGCCAGTGACACTCGCAAGGTTAAGACGAATTGATTGACGTAAGAATCATCAAAATCGGCCAACGCGTTTGGTCTCTAGAACGCCATGTAGGAACAAACATACTTGCATACATAGACTAATAAACACATTACCCTCCTTCGGCAGTCGGGTAGAAAAGACACCTGCTACGATCCTTACAAACTTCTTATGCTTCATTTAGACGCGCGCCGGTTATATGCACCTATGCACCTGGCCTTCATGAGGAACATCACCAATAATCCCGGCGTTTCCACTCACGTCTACCTCGTAAATATGTATATTTTGTTAGTTCATTTATCCTTTCGACATGACCGGTTTGGTCTATACGCATACTCTTTCCAATTTTATGGTTGGTTCTAAGCATACTCTTTTAAATTGTCATTACGTCTCCTTTTTACCCGACTACGCTGTATAGCAGGAATTCCAATTGCGTGGCAATCAAAATATTTAACAATTTACCCCCACGCATCAGAGTGTTGCTCACTAATAAATTAAGGAAAACAATATTTGCCTGGCTTTTACACAATTGTTTCTATTCAGTTAATGATTTTTTAAATTATAAATTTTGACATTACATTTTATTAATACTTATTTACACTTGTTAACTTTAATTGTTTTTTTTATTTTTTGAGCATTTGACATTATATTATGATTATTAAATTTTGACATTTTATTCATAATTATTATAACACTGTATAAAAAACGGCCAAGTGCGAGTCGGACTCGCGCACGAAGGGTTCCGTACCATTATCGCAAAAATTGGCAAAAAAAAACACGTTTGTTATATGGGAGCCCCACTTAAATATTTATTTTATTCTGATTCAAGTATTTGTTGTTATAGCGGCAACAGAAATACATCATCTGTGAAAATTACAACTGTCTAGCTATCACGGTTCATGAGATACAACCTGGTGACAGACAGACAGACAGACAGACGGACCGCGGAGTCTCGGTAATAGGGTCCCGTTTTTACTCTTTGGGTACGGAACCCTAAAAATTGACTATTTATATCTAAACTAATTTATAATATTGTACGCCTCAAACGTCGCGCGCACGCCATGTATGCGTAAGCTATTGTTGTTTCTATTGTATCTGCTTATTGAAGCGCAATGGGGGTTTTTAGCGTTTCGATGACAAACTACTTACTACAATTATATTGTTGCGGCCTAGAACTTGGACACTTTAGTTTTGTAAGTAAATTTTAATATTTCTACACCGGCAACGATAGTGTATGTGAAACTGTTTAATATTAAGATCTTAATGTACCATATATTATACTCAGAAATAAATATATCTTTATCTTTACGGAGAAGCCCAAAGGAAGGGTTATGATTTTAGCAGTCTATGTATGTTTGTATTTACGTATGTTCCTCCGTAGCGTCTAAATTGTT